>VZRM01000665.1:1476375-1636133 GCA_013397955.1 Grantiella picta
CCCTCTCTCTCTCTTTCACTTTCTCTGCCCCTTTTCTTGTTACCGATCTGCGAGGAGGGAGACCAGCGTCGCCGCTGCCACCATCACCACAGCCTCCGCCCGCGGAACCAGCCTTCTCAGTCCAGTGGACTCATGCCAGCCCATCACAGTTTACTTTGGCGCACCAATGACTCGGGACAATCGCTACTTATTTCTATCAATAGAAAGTGTTGTGTCAATAACGCAGCCAAGATCTCGCCAATCGTTAACTTCCAAGAGGAGAAGGTAAACTAGATAATTGCTCAATTCGCTTCCAACAGTCAACAGGAAAAGTTTTCCCCCCACCAGCAAGAGGCTACTTTTCATTGGCGCCCGCGCCTCCCCCGCCCAGGGAAGGAGGTGGCTCTCCCTCCTTCTCGCCTCTCTCCCCTCTGCCTCCCTCCCTCTCTCTTTTTATTATTATTTTCAATCTGCTTAACCAGGCTTTAGAGGCCAAGCAAATCCGAGATCAATTTTCTTGTTTGGCTTTAAATGACATCATCTAAAATCATTGTCCAAGTGCTAAATAGGGATGTGAAACCCAATTCAAGGGCAAGCGCCAGGGTGTTTGTCAAACAAGGTGCTGCAGAAGAAGCGGCTGGAGAGGAAGCTGTTTGTTTCCTTGCCACTTTCCAGCCGGAGCTCTCTTTGTGCGTGCGTACGTGTGTGTGTCTGAGGGAGGGAGGGAGGGAGGGAAACGGCTGCTCTGCTCCTGGGACTGCTCACTGCTTTAAAGAACAAGGTCAGGTGGCGGTGAGCTTTTGGAAAACACAGTAGACAAATAAGATGGGAACTTGCAACAAGCAGACGGCGAGACCAGCGCGTGGGGATGCAGTAACCTCCCGGGCCAAATCGAACGAGTGCTTGGGAGCAAAAGGATGACTCAAACCTGGGGCAGGGGAAGAGAAGAAAAAAGAGGTAGGAAGAAGGAGTGCCTTTTAAATCCGAAGTATTATATATGTATATATTTGTATATACATACACATGTAGCCTGCATATACACTAGGTATAGTTTCTGTGTCCTTATATAATACATGCTCAACACAAATACCAAAACCACAGAGTTGGCATAGAAACACGAAAGAATATACAGCTCATACACTGTTTAGAGGTATATATGCACTTAAAGAGATGCGATCCCCATGTATTTAACAGAAGCTTGATGGCCCTGGTCGGGGCAGGCAGCTCCAGCGGGTGTTCGTCATTACAGCGAAACGGGGGTGGTCAGGGAGATGAGAAGATGAGAAGGGCAGCGGTGAGTACAGGACTTTCTGTGTTCCCGCCCACCCCACCATCCGACAGTTCGGGCTCAGGACGAGATCCCATTCCTCCCGCCGGCCTGGGGTTCACTCGGCTGGTGACTGAGAGGCCACTACCGAAATAATACCCAGGAGAAGCCAAGGGTCCCTCGGTCCCTGCCATCCCCGGGAGTGAGGGGCCAGCAGCTTCCATTCCAGAGGTCCAGCACTGTCCTTCTCCGAGGCGGGGGGAGAGAGGCAGGGGGGTAGGGGTTGCTAATGGCGAGAAGCCTCCAGCGAGGCAGGGAGGCCCGGCCCCCGCTGCTCGGGTACCAGCCGAGGAAGGGGCAAATAGCAGTGCCTCCCCCCGCAGCCCCGGCCCGGGACAACCCATTTGCGGGGAAGGGAGAGCAGTGAGGAAGGGCTGGGGGCCCTGGGAGAAAGGGAGGGAGGGAGGCAGAGAGGGAGGGAGGGATACAGGGAGGCATCATTGCCCCCGGCGCTGTGACCTGGCTGACGCGGCCTCAAGCCACCGCGGCTCCTTTGGAGAAGTGCAAGGCAGCGGCTGTTCCACGACGGTACCTCCGCGGCCGGGAGCTCCGTGCGAGCAGCGGGGAGCTGCGGGGCTCGGAGGAAGAGAAAGTCCTGCGGTCTCCAGGACGGGCGTCGGACGACGAGCCGTGGACCGGGCACTCCTCTCTGCAGAGGATGTGCCCGGCACAGCCTGCGACCTCCGTGTCCGCCCCGTCCCTCCGGTGTCCCGGAGCGCAGGCTGGCGACAAGAGCTGGGCCTGGCCTCTGGACGTGTCGGGGTGGACACAGCCGTGCGGGCAAGCGTGAGGCAGCGGAAGGACGGGGGCAATGCTGGGCTGTGCAATGTTCTGGGCAGTGCTGGGCTGTGAGGGGCCTCCGGCCGCGATGCCTCGCTCCAGCCCTGCTCCCTGTTTCCCCCTGGTCTGGGTGGGGGGCCGCTCACCGGGGCTGCACCGCTCACCTGCTTCCCCCCCGCAGTTCCCCACGGCAGATGGGTCGGGGCGTTAAGACCATAATTGCTGTCCCGGATCGGGTTGCTCCAGCCGCCCGCCTCTTACCTGCTGCTTCCCGCACCGGCACCTCCATCCCCGGCTGGGGGCCGGGGGCGAGGGATCGTGGACTCGCGGGGAGCTGGAGCAGGGTACCCCCAGCGCCGTGGGGGTAGCTGCCCCGGGCTGCCCGCTTCTCTGGAGTGTCGGTGTCTCTCTAGCACTTCGTGTCCGCCAGAGCAGTTTCCTCCTTCAGAGCAATTTACATTTAATTCAATCTAGGCAAATTTCCTCTTGATTGGTGCTGAAGAAGGGAATTATTGTTGAGTGGGGTTTAGAGGCTTCAAATCCCATATACTTAATATGTTAACAGCTTGCTCTTAACTGGTCTTTTTGGGATTGACTTTTTGACATGTGTTTGAAAGTAAAATATGTATGTCATTTGAGCAGGGTAAATATCCCAAAGCAGCAATTACAGCTCTGCCATTGCAATTATACTGGTCTCCTCAATGTTGAGATACACTCTTGGAGAAACGGTAGCTTTATTTTTCGTTACTTCCTTACGGATTTAAACCTCCCTTTCTTTCAGTACCTCACACGAAAACTCATATTAATGCCTAATTTTTCAGTAGCGATCTAAAAGGAATTTTTTTGAGGGCGGGACATCATCCTGTTTTGTCTCAGAGATGGAGCCTTGCAAGGTGCTGGAGTTGCCCGCAATATAGATAAAGTTAATGAAATCAACCTCGACATATCCTTTTCGTCCTGTCCTGAGCTTTGCCTTACTCTTGGACCGCATCTTTTTGTAAGTTTTACATATCTGCCGAACTACAAATATCCTGAAGTCGTGCTGGTGCAGGACTGTTTTTCCCGAGGCAGAAAGATTTACAGCCTCTGAAGGTGGCAATAAGGAACCTCTTGGCAGGTTTCTTTTTGTGGGGCACGGCGGGCCCGGGCTCCCTCCAGGCTGCCGGCACGTACCGAGTCTCAGCAGAAGGGGCCGGCGGGGGAAGGAGCAGGGCCGCCGGCCTCCCAGAGTTACAAACTGTCGCAGGAATTAAGGGCAAAAGTTTTGCTTTGAGTTGATTTCGTGCTCTGCCCGGGAAAGCTGCTGTTCTCTTTTTCCCCGTAATCGGCTTTGTGTTTCATTCGTTCCTAAGCTATGTTCTTGATATTGCTCACTTGCATTATTATCATAACGTATCTCTACATGCACTCAAAATCCCAGTCACCGGCGAATTCATCTCGTCGTCAGGATTACTCCAATCCGATCCCAGAGGCGATTAGAGGGAGGTAAAATACCGCCTTAGAGCCTAATCTTTAATTTCTTCCTCCTTAATAAAATGAATCATTCCATTGCGTTTTTAACTAAAAAATGAATTGAAAAGGATAATAACTCCGCTAACCTTCTGTTGCGTGTATTAATATTTTCCTGGGAGTGTTTTACAGCAACCCTCCTGCCCGAGGGGGCTGTTTCCGGAGCCGGCTCCCCCCGCCAAGGTTAGGGTAGGGGTAGCAACGTCCCGCCTGGCTCTGGGACGCCTCTGGGCAGCCCGAGCTTGGAGGGAACCAGGCAGGCTATAAAAAATCCTCTGGCTGCGACACCGGCGGACCCGACGGCGGCTGGACAGACCCTGATTACTATTATTTCTGTTGTAATAGCTGTCAGTAATAGTGACACTACCGGACTTCGCTGCTAAAGCTCGGGTTTGCTCTCGCTGCGCGTCAGTCCGAGATGTGCCCTCCCGAGCCGCCGGATTTATGAAGAGGCGATTTACCTCGACACGGAGCAGGAGCGCCGTGCTCCCCTCAGCCGCACCGCCGCCGTGCACTGTCCGCATCTCCCCGCCGCCCGCGGACCCTGCCGCTGCGGAACGCGTTGGCCCTGGCTTGTTACAGTTCGGAATTAGCCAAAGTAAAAATATAAACGAGGGAGTTATAGCAGGGGGAAGTGGATGTGCAGCCCTCACAGTTTATCAGCCGGCGCTGGGGGAGATCCCGCACCGCCGTCCTTTTCGGTGGGAATCTGCTGCTATCGCCACGCAGCCGGCTGCTGGGGTGGCGGACGCGGCTTCCTGGGGCAGCCGAGCCCCGCCACGGCCCGGCTCGGCTCGGCTCGGCTCGGCGCGGGGAGGCCGCAAAGCCCGGGTACACCTCGCTGCAGCCTCGGGCTCTGCTATTTCTGGAGTGTGGGCAAAGGCGCTTGGCCTCCCCCAGGTTTTAAGTTGTAACACTTCGGCGTTTTCTCCACTGATATATTCTGCGGTGGAAGAAAATAATGTAAATATATGTGTGCGTGTGTGTATACCTTCGGAGACTGTGTAGTCTTCCCATATGGTGAGGGTGTGTTGGCATCCTTCTAGAGCAATTCCACAGCAAGCAAAAGAATAAACTATTGCTATTTGTAACCGAATCCATCCCAAAAGAAAAAGCATTTGACACTAACCCGCCAAACACAAGTGTTCCCGGAGGTAAAACAAAGTTTGGCAGTACAGTACATTCAGTGCAGACCCCCCTAAACCGAAAACCAAACCGGTGCAAATTAAGCCTTTTCACGTATAAAGCCTTTAATCACATATAAACGAAATTGCAAATGACCTTCTGAAGCAGCGCTTCCGGCCCTTCCGTAATTCATGCGAGCGATTTGGCTAAGTGTGCCAGCTCCGAACGTGGACTGCAGCTATCACGTCTAATCTAATCAGTCCGCCTGTGAGGGGACCCAGCGGTGTCATCAACTCCAAAGGGCCCTTGGTGGAAGTGGCTGGGAGAGGCCAGCGGCAGCTGGAGCCATGAATGACACTTTCTCATTTGTTCCTTTCCCAGTTCAACAAATGTTTAGCCCCGCTACTGCTAAATGAACGCCTCTCTCTCTTTGGCTGGGGGAAGCTATTTATTTTTAAGATTCCTGAATAGGATCAGGAGCAATTAACTTATTTTTTGTTTCCCTTTTCTGTCAGTGTATTGGGAAGTAACCTGGAGCAAAGCAAAGAGCCGGTCGCTGTGTGGGCTCCTGTGTGCTGTATTCCCGGCACCGGGGTACGCGGGGCTCGCCATGGCGACTGGAAGGTGTCCGCCGGACACGGAGCGGGACAAAGCCCCGCTCGTTTATGGCGGGGCCCGTTTCGATGCGCCGCTGCTGAGAGAAAGGGAGAAGCCGAGTGAAAAACGTGAAAATAACAACAAAAGTAGGAGTCGTGCCCCGTCGCAGCCGCTGCTGGACAGAGCCCGGGGAGGGTTCCCCACCTTCTCGGCTGCTCGCTCGGGGCCCGTACCCGAGCACAGACACAGGGGAGCACTGAGCAGCACTCGAAACCGAGTGGAGAGGACGGGGAGGGGGGCGCGACACGACAGTGCTAAGGCCAAAACCATAAACTTTTTGTGTGTGTTTGATTGGTTTGTTTATTTGTTTGTTTGACTGCACTTTTTTCCCCTGTCGCTGTTAAAACAAAGCGCGCCCGTGCTGGAGGGAGGACGGCTCTGGTGTTTCTGCGGGTCCCACAGGCATCCCGCGTTCCGTCCGTTTCGCACAGAAGCAGCCCCGCTCCCCGCCGGCTCCCCGCCAGCCCCGCCGCTGCCGTGCGGCTTCCCGCCGTCTGCTCCGCGCTCCTTTGCCAACAGTCAAACATCTGAGCCAACGCCCTTCGGTAGGTGCCTAAGGGGCACTCTTTGTGGAGAACCCGCCTCACAGCCTCACACTCCCTCCCCGGTCCCAGCGCTCATCGCCGCGTCCCTCGTGGAGCCGCCCGTGTTGCCCACTCAGAAGTCGGCACTGGTGCCCCGCTCGCTGTCTGCGCCGGGAGTCTGGCGCTTCCCAGAAGGAGTTTCCCAAAATCTGGAAACATCCAGCACCTGACCCGCGATCCCCCTGGGAACGCAGGAAGCATTGTGTGGGTGCCGTGTCCACAGGACCAACGAGGGAGGGAAACCGCTCCGCCGGGCGCCTTCGATGAGCACCCCGGAGCCACTCGGCCTCTGAGTCCGGCTGTTCCTCCAAAGCTGCGCTGGCTCCTGCTCCGGGGGCTGCCCGCCCTCCGCTCTGGGTCGGGTTTAAAGGGAGGTGCGGCTCTCCAAGCACCAGCATCGGCGGCGGGACCCGTCGGTGCGGGCTCAAAGGCCGCGGCCTCAGCTGGCTGGGGCGGAGGCTTTGCTTGTCTGGAGGTGGGAGGCTCGGTGCCCCAAAGTCGCCCTGCCGCCGCGGTGGTTCCCTCTGCCTTGCCTTGCCCTGCCCATCGCCTCCTTGTCCGTGGTAAGCGACAGCCGAGGGGAGCGAGCTCTTGGCCCCGGGCATCCTTTGCCCGGCGGCGGGAGAGCTGTGTGCACCGCTTCCCTAGCCCGGCCCCGAAAAGCGCTCGCAGCGCGGGGCGCGCACCTGGTCGTGACTTCTGGTTCGGCTTCTAAAGCTCGCTTTATACTGCTAAGACTCAGGGGGGGATGAATTAAACGAGACTGCTCCTGCTCCCTTCCTGAGGGCTCTCTGCACTCCGCGCCCGCTTAGGGAAAGTGGAGGTCCCCGCGGGGACCCCCAGACCCGGGAGAGCGCGGCGGGCGCGTCGCTGGCTGCCTCGCACGAAGGCGTACAGTCAGCGGCGATGCTGTCCGCTCGGGACAGGCACACACCTCCGCTTAAACACATGAGTTAAGATGTAGAGGCAGCTTCTGCGCCCTCCCCGCGGGGCACTGCCCTGGCTCCTTGAGGCGACAGTGCCTAACGCCGGAGCTGTCACGCAGGTAATCACTGGCCTTCTCAAGCTTCATGTTGGTTCACGGTTTCATAAATCTAGGTACTAAAAAAATACTTGCATTTGGAAGAAATTGAAGGACCTTTGAAGTACTGTAATTTCTGTACCTGCCTTCCATTGATGTCTGCTGTGCTGTCTCTTTAACAATAGTTTATTGCATGCTTTCTGTCTTGGTCAATTTCTCTTTCCCAAACATCTTGTAACTTCTTTGGGATTAAATCATCTGTGGCCCTTGGTGGCGTTTTTGGCTTTTTAAAAATTTTTTTTAGTTCCTTATTCTTGTCATTTTTGTTTTGGGACTTCTTGTTTGTTTGTTTAGTATTTCCTCACTCATCTCCATCTTAATGACAAATATATCTTGCAAGTACTGCATGCAGAGGAAATTGTATAGCAAAGTGCTCAACATATAGGGTATATGTGTGTAATGCTTTGTGAAATTTGAGTAAGTCGGGCCCACTTCAAGCCACAAAGTCATAGCCTTGTTTGGGTGGGTTTTTTCTTAATTTTTGTTTTTATAATTATGTCAGGATGTAGACAGGGTTTGCTGCTCCCTAAGGCACAGGGAGCCAGGGGGACTCCCCCAGCAGCTTGGACAAGAGCCAACCAGTCAGGACCAGTCCCACCACACTCAGCCAGGGAGCAGGGCAGGGGAAGAGGTGGTGGCAACACAGAGACCAGATCACTGTCATGTTTGTGATGGTCAGAAAGGTCTGAAGTCAATCCATGGGTCAAGGTCTGGACAAACAAGGCCCATAAACTAGCACATGTGGGGCTGTAGCTGAGGTGAGAATCCAGCATTCCTCTTCCATCACTGGGGCCGAGGCTGGCAGCCCTGGACGGAGCTGAGGTTGAGTCCCGGGACAGGGGGTGTGGGTGGGGGTTCCAGGCAAGGCCCATCAGGACTGGGATGGCCTACAGTCTCTTGAGTCCCTAACAGGTGAAATTACTATAACCTACTCTGTAATTGTCCAAATTGATAGGGAGAGTTGTTTGCCTCATCAGGAAGTCCTTGGCATGGGGGCAGCTTGGGACAGAGGAAAAGCCCAAAGGAGAGCTGAGTGCAAATCACTGTTTCCCACAGGGCTTTTGGATAGGGGGGCTAATGCCAGGTCAGTCTCTGCTGAAGGAGCTAGAATCATCACTTACCTCCTGGGCTGTGCTGGTGACAGGCATTTCTTTCCTGGTGTTTCTAAATCCCACTCCAGCTCCCTACACTTTTAGTGGCTTGCTAGGGATAGTGTCCAATTTTAATATTGCTTCCTACTCTTGTATCACCTTGGAACCTTTAAAATCCAATACCTCCTAAAGCCCTGCACAGACCTGGCACAACCCTACACTAGGAGGTCTTGGCAAGCACTGCAGGGCCACTGCAGTGGTACCTGCCTTCACCTCTTTTCAACTGCTTCTCCACAGGCACCTCCGCAGGGTCTCAGGAATGTAAAGATGGTAGGGAGAGGGGAAGCAGGGAGACTTTTGCAGAGACAAAGCTCCTGCTGCGCCTAACTGCCACTGATCTCTTGCCTCATTGAGTTTGGGAGATGGGTGTTACATTGGATGGCCTGGCTTCCTCTGCATCCTGCTTTCTGCCACAGCCAGACTGGGGCTGAGGCTGCAGCTCCTGCCCAGGCAGGTTATCCCTTACCAAGTCTGGGTTTCAGCCAGAGTCCCAAATGGCCCTTCAAGCATCATCAGCTTCCACACACCAGCACAACTAGGACAAATGACAGGAAAGGAATATGCAATTCTTTTACTGCTATCAAAACCTAAATCAGCAAACCCATCTAGGAGGCCGGTAATAGTGGAAAATACAGCTGGGGTTCCCTGTGCTTCCTCCAGCCCAGCAGAGATGGTAATGAAAAGCTGAGCAGAATGGTCTTCCTTATCAGCTCCCAGTCCTTCCTTTTAGCTGAATTCATCTCAGCTCGTGCAGATGATTAGGCTGGTTTGCCACAGAAAAAAATTGCCACTTAGGATTTCTCTCCAGACACCTAGGAGAAGAGTGACTTGCCCTTCTCTGCTTGGCTGAGCTTCCAAGTGTGCTGAAAGCCACTTTCCCTGCAGCTCTCATTCTCAGGTCCTGCAGCCCTGCATGCTTGCAATGGACCCCTGAAGTCCTACAGACTGTTCTTGCAGGGAAACATCACATCAGCCTTGCAAACCCTCAACAGTTCCTCAGTAAAGCACCTCAAGTGTAATGCTATGGCTCAACAAGAACCTCAGCACTTTCATTACTTCTTTGGGTGTCATTGGTGTTCTTTCTGATTTGGTGTACATAAACTCAGGAATTAGTCATGCTCCCCACCCCCCACCTCCCCACCAAAAAAAAAAAAGAAAAAGAAAAAAAGAGAAAAAGCAGCTGGTTTTTTTTGTAAGTTGTGTGAGTTTTCACTGATGAAAATTTGAATTTTTTTTCAGTTCATACTGAGGGCATCAAAAACAGGCAGTGGGCCCTGTCTGTTCATCTGCTACTGAAGGGTTTTTGTTTGCTTTTTTCCTTTATCAAGACATTGTGTCCTTGGGTACTTGTTTGCTGTATGTAACTGCTGTATAAAAGAAACATATTTGCTATAAATCACTATATAAATGAAATAGAATAATCTTTAAAAAAACCTTTTCTCATGAGGAATCATACAGTGGTTCAAATTGTTTGAAATATTGAAAACATCTTTTAATTGTAGAATTCTATACAAACTTGGGTAGATACATAAATGGCCACGACAAAATGTGTTCTTATTGCCTGAAAATTTTCACAGAAATACAAACATAGATGGCAAGCTTGCTGACATCCAACAGGATGAGATATCTTTAAACTTGCAAAATGAATAGACAAAACACTCTTAAGCAGTTTGTGTGTGTTTGACTGTCCTTGAAGTTCTCCTACTTATATGCCATCCTGAATATACAAAGAACCAAGATTAAAATTTTTATTGCACATCACATAATAATGTAAAATTAAGCACAAAAAAGGTAAACAAATTGTAATCCTGAAAATACACTATTGTTTTACCTAGGGCATTGATTCATTCCAAGGATGATTTCCTGTATAGTTGTGTTTTAAGTGAGACAAACATCTTGTTTCTGCACAGGACATCAATATCAGATGGAAATACAAGAACAAATGGTAGCAAACAAAAGGGAAAGAAACATAGTCACAAGTGGAACTCAAACTCCATGCCAGTGTTCTTGCAGCCCTAAGCAAAGCTATACATAAAAATATGCTACAACCATTATTCTCAAAAAGTCCTTGGCACTTTTCCTCTGATAATCTTACTTTCTTTTAAAATGGAGCAAATTACATTTCTGCACCAATATCATAAGGCAAAACTATAAATGCAATTACAAGGACAAGTTACCAAAAAACCCCAAGGCAAAGATAAACCCCACCCTCAGACCATCAGCCCCCAGCTCTGAATGCTTTGTGCAATAATATCATCCTTCTTCCTCATCGCTGTCTTTCATTGAAATGCCCTGAAGTCCTCCTGCATCCGTGACTGAGACTGTGGCTTCCTCTACAGTCAGCCGGCTGTGCACCGTGTCGTAGGTTTTACTGTTCAGCGTCCCCTCCAGCACGCCTTGCAACCTGAAGTCTCGGTAGGTTTTCTGTGGCAAAAGTAAAACATCCTGAATTGGACTCCAGCAAGTCTGAGTAGTCTTTCACTACACACTGGCCTCTTCTAGCATGCCAGTGGCACAGCTTGATTCCTCCCACAGTTAGGGGTCTATCTATTTGATAAAGATTCTGTGGTTTTAGTTTTTGGCCTGCATGAGATTTCTACAAAGTCTAGAGATTCTAATAGGATGGTAATTCCTTTAAGATATTGTATCTTGTGGTACAGCTGATTTCTCAGTGACTTCCATTTGTTTCATTTATTCAATAAGAAACCAGCTGAGAATTCTTCTAAATACCTATTGAAATGTGGCTACAGGTAGTTCAGCTCCGTCGTTTCACAGAAAATGTAAATGCTTGGCCTTTTCACCACAGTGCAATTTTATTTACATTTACCTTTACATTACATGCCAAATGTGGAAAAATAATTATTATATTATATATTATAATATATACTATATTAATGAATACAGATTACGATCTATACTATATAGCGTCAGAATTTCTCAGGTCACTACTTAGTTAATTTACATTCTAAGACTTTACATTTTAATTAGCATCTATTCTTTTTTCACTTCAGAAGTTTTTGCTTCCCTGGTATTCATCCTTCCTATGAAAAAGCAGATACGACTTTCTTCTTTGATTTTCCATCATGTAAGAATTCTGAGTGGAGTTGTTTTATTCATCCATACTATGTTCAAGTAAGCATATGGAAAAATCACCTACGTACTCTGTTTTTAAGTTATAACACATTTGAAATCTTTCCTGATGTTACCCTTAAAGGCTTAAAAAGGACAACTTGATCTAGGTAGTTTCTAATTTTGTGTACACTATCACTACAAATTCTGAATGTTTTGGAAGGGAATATGGGGAACGGAAAATGGAATATAATTAAGAGTTATCAGGCCCATTCCTCTGCCTGAGGAGGAGATCATGTACAACCCTTAGTGAAAGAAAAGGGTTGATCTTGTTTCACTCCATACTTCAGAGAACTGCAAAAGACCACTCTTAAAATGGGTAACATGCAGTTGGGAGATTCTTTTTCTGCCACTATGATGATTATTTAAACCTTGTTTGAATCACTGCAACTGAGATTTATTTGACTTTCACAGGTCAATGTCAGAGTCAATGGATGCAGCTTATGTTTTGCTCACACACTTCTGCGAGTACCCCGCCTGGTCTTTTTCAAGTATCACCACTGCATTCCCTTTTTATAACACTGTGCATTCAATTTGCTTTGATGCTGTTAACGGGTCCTACAGCAATTTCCTTCAGTTTTTCATTGTATTCTTCCCATTCTCAGACCAGCATTCTGGGGTTCAGACATTGCTCTTCTCTTGACATAGTTTTGCAGGATAATAATGTTCACTTCCAAGCTTAATTTTTCATTTCTCCCTAACTTTCTGGGTCCTTGACCCTTCTTTAGTCACATCCCTCTGCATGTGTCTCAGACATCTAATGAAATCCTTATGCCATCATAAGCCTTTAAAGAGAATAAAGGGAACTATGCTCTTCTTCTAGTCTTAATAATGCCACTATTCTTGTTGCATCCAAATCCAAAAGAATTATATTTCTCTTACTCATCCCATGTCCTTCAAAAATGACCTCCTACTTATTTGTGGGTGGTTTTTGTTTTTGGTGTTTGGCTTTTTCAAAAAATATTTTCAAGAGATGAGAGGAGCAATACAAATTCCCAGTTTTGGTTGTGTATTTTTTCCTCAAAAGCAAATAGAAAAGTGCCTTCATTCACTCTAGTTTGGAGGAACTGTGCCTCCCATATATCTCTCCCCAGCTGGACTGCAGCAGGAAAAATTTCTTGTGATACTCTGCTTGAACCATTGTTTTGTATTTCCCAGCAGCCTCCTGTCTGCTGAGTTCCTGTTTTACTGGTTCTATCATCTTCATTCACCAAAACCACGGTCCAAAGAATTTTCTGTTTTCCAGACAGAAGATATGATTGACATAATCTTCTTCCATTTTTAATATCCACAGAAGGTGCCATGGAATAACACATCTGTAATTTACATGCAGAGCAAACCAGGTATACAGTATATATATACAGTATATATATACTGCCAGAAGCAGTGTTCCCACCTTCAGCTTTTGAACAAAGCTATCAAGTGTGCCAGGTGGCAGAGGGAAGGTGAGTTGGCAGTGCTGCTCATTCACCTGAAATTCAGTTCTGTAAGAGCTTCCTTTAATCTCCCTGATGATAATTCTCTTGTACAATTTAGCCTGCCCATTCTTAGATCTCACTGCGCACAGGTTTTAGATCCTCTAACACCTATCTTTTTCTCCAGAGGATGATAACTACCTTGGAAAGGGGCATGATAGAAGACAGTGGCAGAAAAAAGGGGAATGGATTAAAACGGAGAGTAGATTTAGATTAGATATTCAGAAAAAAGTATTTTCTGTGAGAGTGGTGAGGCACTGGCACAGGTTGCCCAGGTAAGCTGCGGATGCCCCATCCCTTGAATTCTTCAAGGCCAGGCTGGATGGAGCTCTGAGCAGCCTGGTCTAGTGGAAGGTGTCCCTGCCCATGGCAGAGGGGTTGGAACTAGATGATATTTAAGGTCTCTTCCAACCCAAACCATTTTACAATTCTATGATTCACTTGAGAATAGCTTTACAAGAGCTATTCATTTCAACAAGGAATAACAAACTGCTTTCACTAGATTTGGGCACACAATCTAGTGAAGAGCCAAATCCTGTTACCAGAGAAATCAGTTAAAGTAAAAAATTGCAAAGCTAAGCTTCAATGTTTCAGGGAGCCATGATGCCATCATTATTATGATTGTTTTCTTGCATTTCTGTTCTGTTCCATTTTGCTAGTGAATCCTGAAAGTTGCAGTTGCAATTCTGGTGATCATGAGTTAAAATGCTTCTGACTTTATAATCTTGCATGGACTTAATGAGAAAACATTTTGAAGAAATCAAGGTCACCACTGACAACAGGTGTTTCTTACTCCATGTTTGTACAGATAACAAGAATGTCCAAAGTTAAACAAAACAGAATTAAAATGAAAAAGATCTGAAATGGTTTTCTGTCTTTTGCCTGAGGGTATCAACTGAGAAAGGGAGTTAGGAGGAAACTTTCTTTTATGGTAGGTTAACCCATAATTGCCTATTGCAAGGCATTTTACACTTTGCTCAGAAGCATTTGACATTGGCCATGACTGAGGACTGAACTGGAGGGATTGGTACTTCTATTGATACTTATCCCTGAGTATGAAACATTAGAAAATGTTATCTAATACATTGAATACTGTTTTCAATTAAACCTAGTAATTACACGTGCATAAAAAACCCCCCATTTTTAGGAGAAGGGAGAAAATGGAGAAGGAACACTATTGAAATTATTCAAGTAAAACAAAAAAAAAAAATTGGTAACAAGACAAACAACAATTTAGTAAGAATAATCATACAGCAGTGCTGTACAGCTAGCAGTAAAATTCCTTGGAATGATCTTAATTGCTCCCAAGTCCAGAATTTATGACAAATACCACTGCACATATAATTAACATTAAGGGGTTTAATAAGTTATTTTACTTCTGGAATTTGCTACAAGTGTGGAAAAAAAAAATCCCAACCTAAAACTACGTAAGTTTACAATTTTATTCCACATTTTCTAACTTTTGGGGTGATCATCAATATAATTACCTTATTACTTTCCTCTCTTTACTATGCAGACTAATGCAAACACATTTTATTTACCTTCACTATCTTGATGAGAGTCTTCAGCTGGTAGATGTGAAGCTGAACGTCTAATCTATCAGCCAACCACACGCTTATGACTTTCATGGAGTTGCTATACCATTGCTGAAAAAAAGGATAAAAAACCCCAACAACAAACACCATCAAATAACCCTGCAGTATTCATTTAACAGATTTGGTAATGAGAGGTAATGAAACACTTTGAAATGATCACAGATCAGCACTTGAAGTCAACAAGGATATAATTTCCTGTTATGAGAATTGCATGGGTCAATAGGAAATCAAATAACTTGACCCAGACCGTTCTTTACATGAATTAGCACCTGCCATTTTATCTTTCAGTTACAACATGTTCAAGCAAAATAGCGTTATGCACTTTGTTATCTGTCAGTGAGAATGGATATTAAAGATACAATTACATGAGAGAATTGACAGCTAAAACAGCAAGGATAAAAACATGTAGGGTATCTTGAGAGAGAATTTACAATAACTAGATTTTTCAATCCAAACAGGAATACAGCATCAGAGATTAAGGAATTTGTCTTTTTATTTTTATCTTTTTTAAATCACTTCATCATTAAGTAAAAAAAAAATCAGAAATTCCTGGAAACTGCATTTAAGTATGATAAAAACACCACTCCACCCTTCCCAAAATAACCACATTAAGGTTTTGGTTTACATTAATTACTAATTATAATTACAGCCTACCTTATTTCCTATTTATGTCTTAGGCAGGGGTATGCTTTCACTCAACACTTCACAAATGCATGGGTTAAGAATAAGCCCTCTGCTGTTGGTGTCTATGTTACTGTAAAAAAATGCTCAGTTCCAAATAGCTACTGTAATAGTTCTTTCACATTAATTGGATTAGAAGAGATTTTACTAAATATAGTTGCAGCGTTTTTCTTCCCCCTCCTGTAAAATCACAATCAGATGTCATTTAGTCAAACTGTAAAAAGGAAGGGATTTTTTTTTTCGTTTTAACAGTGAGAGATTAAAAGAGTTTGTGTCATAGCTCTGTTTCTAGTCTCTTCCCTCACAGGAAAGAGGCTTAAATTCTTTTCTAATATAATTTCCTGTGTCTTTGCAAAATACAGACATATGCAAACAGAGGAAATTGTGCATATTTTAAAATGCAGCATGTTAGGCAAGGTATATTTTGTGAAAGTAATTCAAAGGAAGTATCTGTCTCATTAGCCACCTCCACATTAACAAATAAAATATATACTGAAAAAATGTAAACAAATTAGCTGCTTCTGGATGTAACAAAAGAAAGAAATAGAATTCTTCCATCAAAAAATAAACTCTCTGTAAAAAGCTTGAAAGACATACAGTAAATAGCTACAACTACCTTTTCCTTACAGGAAACAGTCTCATCACATTATAACTATCAGTTTTCAGATAAGTTTGAAATGACATATTAGTATAATAATTCTTCTGTTTATTTTTTTAATGTGTTAAATATTTTAATTAGAATTCATTGGAAATAAATTACTTTTACTCTTTTAGAGTTTCTCCAATTAATTTACTATTTTACAGAAGAGAACAAATGCACCACAGAAAAGGCAGCTCATATTTCAAAAAAGTAGTTTGATTTTTTCACAAAAATGTGGTACTGATTAGATATCCGTAAATTACTGTTTTTTAAATCACTGAATGACATTCTTATCTATTTACATTACTTCACCCCAAACATGCATGCTGGTATTGATTTCCTCTGTAAGTACCTGCAAAATATTTTTAATGTGACAGAGTTCTGACTAAGTAGTAGCTGTTTTATGTATACAGGTGTTGTATGTATACAGATGTCTAGAAAATAAAATACAAGTGAGCTTATTAATTGTGGAACTCTATTAATCTAAATAAACATAAAAATTCCTACATCAGACATCCTACCCAAATGCAATAAGATAAGCCAAATTACTGCATTATCACTCAGACTCTATTAGTTTTAATAGTAAACAAAATCCTGGTAAAGAGAACTGTTTTAGTAGTGGAGCTTTTTGAAACCTGACATTCTTCCATAAGAAAAATTTAGTAATGCATCTACGATGTATTTAGTTTGTATCAAGCAGTAAGCAGAACAGGCTCAAACTTGCTCAGACAAACAAACTACAGACTGGATTGAAAATTATGAGATTGATTCTCCCATGCAACTATACCGAACAGTGACAGATGACTAAGAATAGACTGTTCCAGGTTTCTGGCAAAAACCAGAAAGGTTTTATAGCCCAGCCAGGTAACCTATTTAAGATGGATGCAGTCAAACTTCAACTCTCCCTACATACTTGTGATATTCTTACATGCACTGAAAACAAAGCAAAGACATTGGAGAAAATTAATTTTCTACTCGATTTTTTGAATGAAAGCAATATAATATATTTTCCTGACTTGCTTTGATGCATTAAACTTCCAATACAAATGTTTAATTTAGCAATTGTGAAATGATACTATGGTACATGCTCTTCTGTCAACATACCTTGTTCAGAAAAAGTATGACTGCTATTTTATTGAAAAAAAATGTATTTTTATTTTGAATTGTCACAGCATTTTTACTAAAAATCACATCCAGTATATTTTTAGAATCCTCCCAGAGGTACTTGTTGGTAGAATTCTTGTTAATTGGTCTTATATCCACTAGTTTTGAGGATTTAGAGTAGGCTGAAGCTGCATAAATATAAATCTGCTGGACTTCATAACCAGAAAATAAATATTTCCCTGCAACTTCTTTTTGAGTCTGTTAAAAAGCACAGCACTGCAAATTCCTCTCGGAGAATCCAAGGCCACACATTTTGACAACCATAAGCATGTTATAGAGGCAGGGATGGATCTACTCTGACTGATGGGAATCTATTGCGAACCCAAAAACGTCAGTGATTAGATAATTGTCCTGAGATTACCCAGTTACAACAACAACAACAACCAGTTCTAACTGGTTTTAAGAAAAAGTATCTTTCCCATTAGTAACAACAGCAGTGAAAGGAGAATGCATCTCTTGCTGACGTTTATTATGCGGTAACTGCTACATTCTTTGCTGTTGTCTATGCAAGAGTAAAGAAGTAAGTGCTTACTATATATTTTTTCCAAATCAGCATCTAACAGCAGCCAACCATTTTAACAAAAGTGTTTGCCTCGCTATTTCCACCTCTCTTCTTATTCATAGCCCATCCAGTTCCTGTAAGGGCATGCATTACTCACTTCATTTTCCTGAGATACCTCTTTCAAAGTAAAAAATAAGAGAAAAGGAAAGGCTAGGGTTGACTCTGTGAGACCCTTGTATTTATTCACACTTATTGTGCATGACTGTACACTGGTAAATCATATTAGCAGCCCGTCTCCCCATCAAGCTGCTACTTGCTTTCCAGCCCTGGGAAGGTTCAACAAATCAACAGGAGCACGGAAAACAGAACATCAGTCTAATCTAGTGTTTAAGGTGAAGTTTTCAAACCCAATCTAAGAAGATCTTTAGAGCAAGCAACAAGCTGAAGGGCTCAGAAGGTGGTATTGACAATGAAAGAGTGCTGAAATATTGAGAAGCGCAGCACTTGTGCATTTTTAATAACAAGAGGGTCAACAAGGACACAGCTCCCCCAGTGCCAATAGTTGCCACACCAGGGCTATAAACGCTCTCAGTTCATCAGATTTCTTAAACAGTTCATCAGCTTTCTTAAACACCCTAAACCCCCTCAGCGGACCTTTAGTCTTAAATTAACAAACCAAAGCAATGAAAGAGGGTGCAGCTTGAATGGCCAGCATTGATCCCCAACGGGGCTCGGTGCAGCTACAGGCACTGAAAAACTCGTTCCATTGTCAGGAGGAATTGACAAACCTCCTCGCCTAAATAGTCCAGCTCAGGCGGGCTGGAGGCACGCAGCTGTAAAGGGCTCCCCTCGCTCCGCTCCCAGCGCTCACAATGCGCCAGGCATGAGCTCTTTGTCAGGCCCAGACTCTGCAATTTTCTAACAAGGATTAAAGTTGTTTCTCGGCAGGGCTAGTGAAAAGCGATTTAGCAACATACCGTGCTTTCTTCAGGCAAGTTAAAGAGAAGTAGTTAAGGAATTTCATTATTCTGCTGACCGGTGGAAATACAAAACAAATATATTAAATATTCACCATCTTTCTGGGTGCCTGAGCTATAACATTCACAGAATGGTTCAATTAAATATAACACTTATCGGCTGAAAGCAAGCACTTCAAGTTTATTTTTGAAGTTTTATAAAAAGGTGCAGCTGTTTGCCACCTGGAAGGAGGCTCAATACATAGCAATACACAATGGTTTAGTCTTTCTAGGGCTGGTATCCCTAACGCCTAAGACACAAGACCCCATTGAGTTTCTATACCTTGACTACTCTTGATAAATGGGCATCGTCATAATGCTTTCTCTGCTGAGTTTGATGGGGGAACAGCTTTTCTAGGAACTGCATTTTGTGTTCCTGTGGAAGCCTTTATTGCACTATTGATCAGGAATTGAGTCACTCAGACAACAACAGGACATTTCTACTTCCTTCAGATTTACTTGCTGTACCAGAGACAGTAAGAAAAAATATACTTTTGACTGAAGGCATTGTACACCAAGCGCAGCAGAAGCTAGAATGAGAAACTAATAGCAAGCTAAAATAAGAAATAACATGAACATGTTAAAATTTAGGTGCTAAAATGCCTAGTTTTTATTTAAACGCAATGCTATTATATTGCTTCAAGTTCATGATAGAGAGTACTAGTAGCATGCCAAGGAACTTTTAGGACATTCAAAAAAATGTTAAATGGTGAAAAAATAAGTAAGTTATTCCTTAAAAAGACAAACAGAAAAGGTTAAAAAAAGGTCCTGATTTAAGTTTTATAATTTATTTCCCTTTTTGCAAAATATGAACAGTCATAGTGATTTCCTTTGTTGAATGTTAAAGATAATGAGGAACACAAATGTAGTTTCAATTTTTGAAAATACTCTGAAGTTCAGAAGGTATAGCTGTATTTTCAAGTTTAGGTATAGGTATCATCCATTTAATGAGGATTTTTACCTGAGTAATGATGAGTTCACACATTCCTCTGAAAGCTGAAAAATCTTGGTTACTCTGAAACCACCTTACCCCTAACCTGGAGAAGGATTTTTCAGCCTGTGGGCCACTATAATACATCAGAAGGTATGTGTACACAGGAATACCAAAAAAAGAAATGAAATAAGAAATAAAATGAATAAGAAATGAAATGAAATAAATGAAATAATTCAAAATATCTTTATATGTTTTTCAGAAATGAAAAATATTTAGTTGCAAGCTAATGCAACAAGGAAGCAAATTTGCATAAGGCGTTTGTGGTTTTCCCTCAGACTTAGGTAGCCTTTTGATTAAGAAAGCCTGAGAAACCTTTGAAGAATGAAGTAACTGTGGGTAGACAGAAAAGTCAGTGTTTCAAAATGTAGAAATTTTGTTTGTTCTCTCTTCCCAGCCTATCAATTCTGCTTCCTGACATGTACAATTTATGAACTGTTTAAAATACCAATTTCTTCTAGTGGAGGGAGACCAGAATTTGCTGACTAGTTATGTACTGCCCTCCCACCATTTCCCTGGGAGGAACTAATTACGTTCCCAGTGTCTTTTCTTTTCTAGATTGCACTGGTCATAGATGTGCCCCAGTCTGTGAGGCCCTTCCAGTCACATTTCCTATGAGAAAAACTGTCGGTGACCAGGGAAATGAAAGAGCAGAGGCTGGGAAACCTGAGAGAAGAGAAAGCTTTAATGCAAGAGCTTTCCCATCCCACTATCAGCTCCACATGGCTTCCCAGTGACAGCCACTGCCACTCTTCAACACATTATCCAACCCCACAAGGATGTGGTTTCTCATTATTCTTGGCCTCACAGTGCCACAACATAAAATGTTGAGCTGGTTTTGACTCTTTGAGATCCCAAGTTTACAGTGTCAGCCCTGAAAAAATATTCTCACCAAAATCCAGAATTTTGCCTTCATGGGAAGTCCATGCAAAGGTGATTTTCTTTTTTTTTATGGTATGTTTGTGAGTTTTATCTTCATTGTTCTCAATCAATAGAGATTTCCATGTTATTGAGATGTTCTTCTACAGTAATGCCAGAAGGAGAAGCTAGCAGAAATGGTCAATTAGGTGACATCTGATTGCAGAAATAAAAATATCATCTCCAGATAAAACAAAATTTTCAAGTACACTTGTAAGCCTGGTTATTCTTACAGCTACCCTGGTGCTGCTAGCTGGTTTGTTTGTTTTTAATTATTTGTTTATTTTAAAAATTTTTAAAATTTTTATTGTGAGACCAATCTTTCTGTTTAAGACTTCAAAGAAGTTTGCATTATTTCTCTGAAACATGAAAAATTTCTCCACCTTTTGACCTTTTGATTCAATGCACAGCTATGACTGAAGAAAAAATATTATGTGGCATACATTGCATAGCAAAGGGACTATGGGGGGAAACAGCTGATATAAAGACTGTGCTGAGACAGAACTAAAACTCCTTTTAATGGGCACTGACCAAGCACTGCCTCACCTACGGATTCACTTCATGTATATTTCCACAGAAGACATTGCTTTTACTGTTATTTAAAACATAAAAATACAATCAATACAACTATTAAAGCTAAAACTGTACTTAAGTATACTTCAGCTTCAATCCAGTAATAATATCAATCCTTCAGTAGGTAGATCTCAGACCTGGAAGACTTGGGAAGCTTACTTTTGCTTAAAAGCAAATGTTCACAAAGGAGAATATTATTGGTTTGGGGGATCATAATGACACCACCACATTTATTCCTCTTGTACACTTTTTTCCAGGAACTTCCATTCAAAATAAAATGAAAGAAATTAAGATTAAATTAAGCATGAGTGGAAAATCCATGGAGTTGGCCTCATCGGAACCCCAGGATTATCAGGCAGGACAAACAAATTTTGGTTTTTTGCCTTTTCCCTACACAAAAAAAGTCAGGTATTTAAAAGCCCTTCATCTGGAAAATGCAAATAACTAAATCAATATTGTGTCAAATGCAAAAACTCTATCTCTATTCCCCATTTTGCTACAGCCCCTTCCTACATTTTCATTCAAAGGCTTGTCCAGAGGTCCTCCCATTGCTGTGTCACTGATTTCTGCTGTAATGCTCCTGTGCTCCCTCATGAGCTCCTACTTTGCACAGAGCCCCTGACACATACTTACACCTCACCAGTGTCTCACATTCCTACTGCTTGGCACCATTTAGCTAGGCATCTTCCTGGAAACATCTCAGGTTTTCATCCAGCTTCTGTGTTTTGCTTCCTCTGGGCCTGAAATGCTAAGCCAAGTCTTGAACTTTGTCTTAGGAATGTGCAAAAATGTTGACAGCCTAAATTACAGGTATATGTATCAGAAAAGGAGAAGTGAGGAAGGAATCAGACACCACTGTCTGCTTCAACATTTATACTTCTTCTGATACAGGGATCAGGACCAAGATTTCAGTTTAGTAATTTGCAATTACAAACTCTAATCACACCCCCCTCCCCTTTTATTATTTTTTCCTACCCTCCCCATGCTCCAGCCCCCCAGCTTTTTAAAAATCTGATTATAGCCGATTTAAGAATTTGCCTCTTGCACGCCTCTTGGCTAAGAAAGAAAGTTTCTAAGTTTCTCTTTCTTCCAGTGGGATCTTTCCTTTGGCTTTCTTTTGCCTTTTTTTTTCTTTTTTTGGTGCCATTACGCCAACCTCCCAGGAAGCTCAGAAAGCATTTTGTTTTTCTTAAGAACAAATACTTTAGTCTCCAGTCAGTCTCTTTTCTGCCTGTTTCAATGAAGGATTCCCACTGCCACTCCCAAAGCAATCAGGGGAAAAGGGAAAGGAACTCAACAGAAGGAACCCAAACCTTGACAGAAAGACCTTGTTCAGAAACACTTATGGCAACAAAAAAGTAAACAGTTGTTGGATGGGATATTTTGGTGATACAAAGAAACAAAACTAGTTCTCAGAAATCAGTAATGAGGAGAAAAGAAAAACCATGCTCATTTAAAAATATATTAAGCATCTTTGAAATTCCTGATCAAAAAGGGTGTCGTTCTGAAATAACAAAGAACATCTAACATATGAAAAGCTTATCTTTTAGAAGGAAAGTAATTCTTCCATATTTTTGGCTTATAATTAGAAGATGGCTAGTTGCTATGAAACTGCTGCCAATTTACAAATAAATATACACTTTTAATGCAAAATATACAGTACTCATCTGTATTGCATATTGGTTGTTAAACAGCAATTTACAATATTTATGCTACTTTATAATGTTTGTGACCTTCAGTTTTTTCTGGCTTCTTCACATATGGCAGATAAGCTGGGAAACTGGAAGTTTGCAAAATTAGACACATGTAACTTCCTTCCATATCTGGACATATGTAATGTTACTGTTCTGATTTTAAACAGTAGCTACTAACATGACGCTCCTGACTGTGAAGACTAACAGCATAAACAGTTTCCCTGCTCCGCTCTGGATACACACTGCATCTGTGAACAGAACTTCCATAGGTTATTCTGGTGCTAAAGCTCTCTGGAGCAAACACTGTCAGTCTTGCTACGCTCTGTGTTGTGTTGCAATTTGGGTATATCTGCAAACATCCTCCAAGGCACGGAACTGGGAACATCACTTGAGTGACCCTGAAATAAAAGCCAGCTTGGATCCTCAAAATAAACAAATTAACATAATGCAAAATGACCAAGTTGTTACTCATTATAACACTTGCCTCTTGCTATCAGGCTCTAGTTTTAAAAGCCCTACAAATGTACTTAGCAGTACAAATGCTACACAGTCTTCCTAAGCCCATGCCTAACATTACAGAATCACAGAACCATAGAATGGTTTGAGTTGGAAGGGTAATTAAAGATCATCCAGTTCCAACCCTCCTGCCATGGCAGGGATGCCACTCACCAGACTGGGTTGCTCAAGGTCCCATCCAACCCGACCTTCAGCACTTTCAGGGATGGAGCATCTCCAACCTCTCTGGGCAACTTGTTCCAGTGCCTCAACACCCTCTAAGTAAGGACATTCTTTCTAACATCTAACCTAAACCTGAGCTTTTCAGTTTAAAACAATTGTCCCTCGTGTCACTACACGCCCATATAAAAAGTCCCTCGACCTCCTTTTTATGAGCCCCCTTATGGTACTTGAAGGCTGCTCTAAGGTGTCCCTGGAGCCTTCTCTTCTCCAGGCTGAACAACCCCAGCTCTCTCAGCCTGTCTACACAGGAGAAGTGCTCCAGCCCTTGGATCATCTCTGTGGCCCTCAGTAAGGTTAAAGGTCTGGGTTCACTCTGACTGTAGGTATGTAATCAAGACACCCATCTCTGCTTTTGCCCACTCATCCAGAACTCCCTGGAGTGAGATATTACCAAAGGGACCACAGGAGGAGACCTTCTGTTAGCTGCATGCCTCCCTTAAAGTAAGAATATTCTTCATCTCAGTACCAAAAGGGAGATAGGCTGAAACTGGTTTAGCATCTGTGCTGGAGCTTTTATACCCACATTAGTAGTTTTTGCCCCAGAATTGTCCACTTAGACTCCCTGCTTCCTGTGGAGTGAGGTCAAGTACAAATTCTTATTACAGTATTTAAACCATTCTGCACTCTTCTGAGTGAATATTTATAGGCAGCTCATTTCTTTCCACCTCATCAATCTTGACTGGTCCCTTTACTCCTTATGTTACTGCAGTGCCATGTGATAGGGCTGGAGGTAGCAGTGAAGCTGACAGGGACATGCACACTGCTGGAGCTACTCCTCCCTTACACACATCGATTGGGCACTACACTGAGCTGCTCTAAAGTGGAGCAGAGGTCCAGCCTCCCTCTTGCTTCTCTCCTCCCCTCTCTCTTTGGACAAAGTGTTCTTGGACTGGGCAGGTGCCTGGTTTGCTCCTTTCCATCCCTGACCCTGCAGCCTGTGAACACCCTTTCAGCCATGGAGATTTTACAGCGGTGTTCTTGTGGTTTTTTTTTTTTTTGTCTTTTATTTTTGCTTCCTTTTTGTTTTGTTGGGGTTTTTTGGGGGTTTTTTGAGCTGATTTTTCTATGCATTATTTTTACTTTTTTTCTCTTGCACTTTTAGTGCAGTATAATGCAAAGGAAAGTCAATGCAATGTAAATTAAGAAAATATACAGCGAAACACCTGAAAATTATCCAAAGGAAATCATCTCTATATCGTTCAACACTTCTGCACATTTAAATCAGCACTAAAGCTTCAGTTGCCCATGATCAAACAGGTGAAGAAGCTGTTTCCACTGACAAATCTGTGTCAGAGCACTCTGCAGCATCCTTACGTGGTATTACTTTGATTTGCAACATAGCAACCTCTTGCCGTTATGCCTGACTCTTTAGAGCAAAACCAGATTATTCTTATGGTTTCTGGCACTATTTTTCTTGTAATATGATCAACAATGTGGTTGTGTGTCTATTTGTGGACGCTTATGCAGAGTTTTGTACTATTTTCCTTTTTCAACTAAACTTGACCCAAATGAAATACAAGAACAAATTTCAAACCCACAAGTAATGTTTGAGAAACCGCAAGGTTCTCCTGCTGTTTATATGTGTGTGAATTACAGTACATCAAGAAATCAATATTCCGTAGATGGTGCTTGTGCCTGGCACTTCATGGTGAACAAACATTAGGTAAGACAATATAAATGGTACAATCCTTATTGATTTCTGTTGACTGTGTAGAATGTGAAAGCTGCAGCCACAGTTAACACTTACTGAAAGACTAATCTAAAGTTTCAGTGCTATTTTATGTTTTTATAGTTGTCCACGCTCAATTGATTCTATTAAGTTGCTGGACACATTTCAAGCCATCTAGATAAGAAGAAAAAGCGCAGTGCCTGGAATGAGATGCTGCTACTTTATGCCTAGCAGGATAAAAAGGTTAAAGGACTAAATTGTGCCTAGATGTTGGAAGGAGTTCTCTTTTATTAGACAGAATTGTTATTGTTTTTAGTGAATGGATATTGTGAGTGACGGATAGATGCATTTAACTAAGTTAATAAATGAAAGGACGGTATATACTAGAAATCCATATGAGGAAACTGTGCTGGAAGCTCCCAGTATTATAGTGCTTCCCCAAACAAACAAGCAAAAACCCCTCATAGTCCTATTTGATTGAAATTTCATCAGGGGAAAAAAAATCAGATAGGATTTAAGGTGTTAAGTTTGGGGTCCCCCCCCCATTTTTCCTCTTGTGACTCATGGCACCCATTTAAAATTGCTTTTTAAGAGCAATTTATACATTGTTCTTTTTTTTCTTTCCAAAAAAGTGAGTTTCTCACACAAGTCAGGGAAATTAAGGGGTAGGACAGTATAAGGAATTCTGAATATAAGGCTACGAATTTTAGTGCCCTAAAAAATAATTTTTTAGTTCCCTTTTATACCCAGAGATCACTTTTAGCAAGACATCAGAATATTTATTTAATAGTTACTCCCCTGCTGGAAAAATTTAAGTAATATGATTGAATTGGTGTGAAAAAGGTGTCAGACATCCACTCCATGAATACTAAATTTAGATTGGACTATGGGATATTTAATGTCTTGAGAAAATAATTTTTATGTCTCTTTGGGTAGTGTGGTAAACAACAAGATGGAATTTGAGAAATTAAAAATGGCATAGAAAATGAAGATATGTAAGTGTATCATATAAAAACCATATAAAATACAGTCGTCTTACGTTGTTGTGTTTCTCTGGAGAAAGCACTATCAGCTACAGTATAAAACAGCTTACAAAGTGCTGAATATTCTGATCCTGAAGCAGCAAACTCTGAAGCCCATGCTCTGCTTTAAGTGTGTGGTGGTCCTATTGATTTCAACAGTCCTGAGCTTTGCTGCAGTCATAGCAGGATAATCAGTACCCTCCAAGAGTGGGCACTCTTTTTCTCAGCATAACCCAGAAAAAAAAATCCAAGAAAACTTCTACATCATATGAAATCAGATGGAGGTTACATTTTTCAGATTTCAAATGAACTATTCTTCTTTTATAGAGATTGCTACCTTGAAAAATGAGGTGATTCTATTTGAAAACATCAGGAAAAATGTAGTGAACTTTAAAAAGGCTTTGAACAGTAAATTTGCAAGATGTTGCTTCCATCCTTCAGAGGAGTTTCCTATGTTTGATCCTGTCAATATAATTAATTTTTTCAATGACACTACCAACAGTTTTCTTTCAAATTCTTTTACCAAAACAGACACAACTGTTTCAAAATTACAAAAAATTCTGTTAGATCACGAGACAACTGCAGAGTGGTTCTCATATCACGAGTTTTCTATTTTCCCTATAAAATAAGAGACGTAATTAAAGATGAGTTAAGACTTTGGTGAAAATCTAAAGAGCATCGGCAAATCTGAGCACTGCTCAGCTTTTCAATTGCTTTTCTACTTCTCAGTTCTTTTAAATGGTTTTCTATGGCAGGAACATTTTTCTTAATTAGTCACAGCTAATTACTGTTCTGGCATAGACAAGTAATCAGAAATGTCAGAGCTGTAAGGCTACATCTCCCTAATCCTTTGATAATAATTTAGCCTCCTGGGAGGGCCTCAAGCTGCGGTAAGTAGTGGCTGACAATAAGGCAAAATTAGGTGGGCAGCAGACCATTAGGATAGAAAAATAAAAAGCACTACCAAATCCTGCTGAGCACCATCAGGCAACTAACTACACTGCCAGATGAGGTGCCTGTTTAAGCCTGTGTTGTTAATTAGCTGATTCTACCAGACCTGCCACATATGTCCAGGTGCATCATGCAAAGATGTGTATTTCTGGGTTTGCGCCAAAGAACAATTTTGCACTGTGATCAAATTTCAAGAATCTGAGAAAGAAGCCCACATATTTCTTGAAGATTACTCTGAGTTATCAAAGAAATAAGAAGATCAACAAGCTACAATCCATTTTTGTTGAATATTTTTTTAAGTAATTAGGCATGGTCCTCTCATGTTTCTCAGAGGTTAATACAAACACAGCTTTTGATTCAAATGTGGCCTTTAACCAAGTAGACCTTTTGTCAAATCACACACTTGCAAATAATTACATAACAACAAAAGTGAAGATTACTTATTAAAATTAGCGTGACAGGAAGTAATTTGAGAATAAAGAAAAAAATCAGAATTGAAGTTTTCTAGAAAAACATTGTTGAATACTAAATGCTATAAAAATAGTGCTTTTGAGGTAGACATAGCACAAGGAGCTGGTACTACTGAAAATTCAGTTTAAATTAAGTGTTCCTCTTAGCTGTGTAACACCAGGATTTGCACATTTTTAAACACTTTTTTTATAAAAGGTCAGAAAACCTTTAGAAATTAAGCAATTGAATAAATCATTTACTAAATACATAGTGTAGATATGATGACAAAGAGAAATTAATCAGATGAGTACTTCATATTTCCATTTAGCCATAGAGCAAATGGCTAAATGAGCCATAGAGCCATAGAGCAAATGACATAATAATCTTTGAAGAATAATTAAGACCTCAAATAATCTCAAGTACATAATTGAACCAGAACTGTCCATCCCTGCTACTAATGGAAAATGAAAATAATGGTTGGAATATGGGAACACCACTAGCATTTAATAAACATTCCAGACAAAATACAAGCAGTTTTTCAACAGAAAAAGAATACCACATTAGATCTGAACTTTTGAAGTGCAAAAGCCAAAACCAGCTATGTGAATCTGGAGTGCTTAAGCTTTTAAACTGTTCATAAAGATGTTCAGTCTTTCTGCACTCCAAAGACAGTTGTATGAGTTCCCTGCCTTTCC
This sequence comes from Grantiella picta, assembly GCA_013397955.1. Classification (NCBI taxonomy): domain Eukaryota; kingdom Metazoa; phylum Chordata; class Aves; order Passeriformes; family Meliphagidae; genus Grantiella; species Grantiella picta. The sequence continues at coordinate 1,504,472 of VZRM01000665.1, forward strand.
ACCTCTTACACTGCTTGTTGAATTTTCACCATGCACGGAGCCACAGCCTCCAGGAAATCCTCCTACATGGGCAGTCTCTGCAAAGCCAACAGGAATATGCATCACACCACAACAGTTTAGCACCCAGACAAAATGGGCAATCAGGGCCAAAGCCAACATCTGCTCACAGGTGCCATCTTGTACAAGATAACTAAGGAGACCTCTTTGCTAGTGCTAACCTTTCTACGATGTGCACTCTGACTATTTTATGTGTTTATGGTACACTTGGGAAGAGGTTTCCCAGAAATTAAGGCCTAAAAAAATTGGAAAACCTTTCAGTTGTATCAATGGCTAAATGCTGATGCATTACAGCTGTTCTCAGAAACCATTCTTTATTTCTCAGAGCAGCAATCACTTATTGCATAGAGATTCCATTGCATATGTAATAAAACCAGAATCATACAACTGTTTACACCATCAGTTTTCCACAACAGATCCATCACAAATACAACCTGTTAGATAATGCTCTTAATGGCAAATACACCAAGAAGGGATCTGAAGCAAAAAAGTCTGGAATGATTTTTTTCTGTGTTCAAACAAGAATATCCATACTTCACATGCAATCCACAGGTACAAGAAAGTGAGAATCTACCCAAGTGGCACTTAGGAACTACACATTACTGCAGAAAGTAAGTATTGCATCAATGTTTTAACACAGCTGTATGTGAAATTTAAAAAATGCTTTTTTAAGAGGTTTGTCAACAAAATCCAATTTTGTTTAAAGGAAATAGTTTTTAATTTACAAGTCCAACACATATTAAAATGCTCAGAAGTTCAAGATTTATTAGTACCATCTTAAAAATTCTAGTAGAAGCATGCATCTAAATCTAGTTAATGAGAATAATGCGACGTTTATGGACACAGCACTGAATTTATTAAAGTAATGGTAAAATACCTACTGATTTTGAGAAGGTAGAACCAGATCCCATGGGAATTTCATAGTTGTATAATTTTTAAAGTCTAATAATTTTGGGATCAGATACACAGCATCATTTTTGATAGGCAGCACAGATGCTCTTATAACATCCACCAAACAGATTATGTTTATAAATAAGAGAGGCATTAATAAAAATTAGGCATCTTTTCTATTTATTATAGGTTTGTGTAATTATGTTCTAAATACTTAACTCACCAACTTGTTTTACTGTCTTTTCTGAAAACCAGTATTTTTAAATTTTTTTTAAAAACACAAAATTAAATTAATACATTGTTTCTAAAACATTAACTCAGAGCTACTGCAGAGCATAATCATGTGCAATACTTTACAAAACATTTCAAGTGCTCTTTAAGAAATGTGATGTTAGAAACAAACACTACTCTCCATCAGCCCTCCCTCCCATAAGCTATTACTGCATGAGAGTAGGGTGAGTCCCCGTGACAGAAGGAATTTGACAAGCAAAATTCCCAGCTGATTTTAGGAAGAAGACCATGTCCCATACTGCAAAGGAAGGCAAAAATTCCTGTGTCTCTGATAAACTGAACAGGTGAAAAATCTTTGTGACTTCAAACCTGGTGACCAGTTTTAATAACAAGAAGGCATACTGATCTGGGAGAGACTAATGTTAACAGGAGCACCTGGACATACTGCTCTGCCTGCTGTCTGTAGCCCTTCTGGAGGTACTAATAATGAAATGTATCCAGAAGCTGAGTTTTTCAGAGGAAATGAAGGAAAAAAAATTCCACCTTGATTCTGCTGCATGATCAGCAGATGCACTGAAGTACAAGATGCAGAAAAACTACCAACACAGTCTTCTTTCAAAGCCACTGGAGATTTGAACCTCTTTCATATTTAAGGGTTCATATCACAAGCTTTAATTCCATTCTCCTTATTTTCATGTTTTGTATAGCACGGCACTGCTTTTCCAAGCTTACCAAGCACCACCATAAAACACCACATATTTTTTATCTTCTCTCCAGTTTGAAACTTCTGAGGTAGATAAAAAATTTTACATCTCGTAGCCTTAGCACATTGTGACTCACTGGCAGGCATTTGTACTTGTATCAACACTATTCTTAAATTTAAATTATCTTCTTTTTTATGTACATAACTTTGTGTCATAGACATGCCATTTGCTTGGTCACTGTAATAGCTATTAGCAAATAGCAGCCCTGGATCAAGTCAGTGAACTCTGTGCATCAATAGTTTGCAATTATAAATTTCTGGAGGGTTAAAAGAGTGTCTGAGGCCTGATCTTGTCTATGTTTATAAATAAGACCTCTAGCACACAGGAAAATCGGCGTTTTGTTCTAGATGAGGTGTTTCCTGAAGCACAGGAAAATGTACTTTTCCTTTTTCCTTTGGCTGATGATTACTTAGCTGATAATAGTACTACGTGTTTTAAGAGAAAAGTGAGCAACTGTGATCTAAATTCTAGCCAGTTGAATAGCTTCAAGTATATTTACATAAAAATGTGGATATATTTTATTCTTCCCATTGAAATATAACTTGATAGATTTGAATTTATAAAAAGAGTACCTAAGTTTTGTTAAAACACCAATTCAAAAAAACCCTTCCAAAAATCATGTGCAAGATTTTGCTCAGCCATAATGTTCTACATCTGAATTAATGTCAGGAAAAGGGAATTAACAGAGTGAGATTAATTTGTTTTAAATTTCCGCATGCTATGAGCTTCCATATTTGTTAATGCTTTTATCTGCATCTGTCCAATCAGTTATATCTCCCAGTGTGATGTTACATAGAAATATGATATCACCCTATATAAAGAACATTAAAGACACAAATAGACATTTGATACACAAAATACATATCATGTGCATATTTTTTCTTTTCTTACAGATACAAGCATTGGTCATGACAGCACACAACGTATACTACCGAGCAAAAGGGGACAGAAATGGGTTTGCAGACTCAAGTGTAAGTGCTGTAACAGAACTTGCATCCATACAGGGGATGCTTTCTTGTGCTGAAAAGTTTAATTGCTGAAATGAAATTCAGAAGAGGCCCTTAATCCATGTTAATCCAGCCCTGCTGAAGCCCTGTCCTTGGGTTAGTGCAAAGCCAAAATAGTGCCTGGAACTGTGCTGGTGCCTTAATGGTGTGGAGGATCCCTTGACACCTCTCATGCTTGTGTCCAGGCCCTGGCCAGTGCCCCATGTGGACACAGCCTGAGACTCAGTCCCATCACACTGCATCAAAAAAATCAGCGTGGTCTCTCCAGTGAGAGTTAGACTTGGCCTTAGGCAGATAATTTTATTAACATTCAGAAAATGACAACATAAGCAAAAATAACCCCAAAGAAAAACAAAAAAATAGAAACTTGAAAATGAAACATATGCTTGCAGATTCATTGCAAAAGCAAACTGAAGCAGAAGTTGCTAATACGGTTTTAGTACTTTGTGAAGGTGCCAGCTGGATGGATGATAATTTTTCTACCCCTGCAGGGCATCAAAGCTTTTATAAAATCATTCTTTTCACACATATTAGCACTTAGCTTATTAAAACAGATGATACTTTTTTTTTTGTAAAGCTGCTTGGGAGTGTCTGGAAATATAAAATCTGAGAGAAAAGGCTTATTTTGACCACCCAGTCTAACAAACAACAAACACTGACATGACATACCATGGCTGAGAGTCTATGTTATGGGACCTTCTGTGACTGCCACAACTGTAGTGTCACAGTAAAGGCTGTGAATTGCTGTTATGAAAACATTTGCTGTAACTTGCATAATTAAATGAAACTGCTAGCAAAGCTTTCTAAAATACTTAGGAGATGACACAAATAAACACATTTCAAATTCTATATTATATTCCAGAATTAGTTTTGTAATAAAATCCATTTCACAGTGCCAGAATTGACTTCTTTTCCTGTTCAAATTCCTATATAATTGTGACTGAGATAAATGTCATGTAACCTGATCCAAGTTTATAGTTAAATAACTTTTATTTCACATATGTTTTACATATGTAGTGCTTTAAATTTATACTGAAGGTACAATTTCAGCTGCCTACAGCTTCTTCTTCAGGCAACTCAGAAAAGGACATACTAGACATAAATTAGTGGTCAGAACTTGAACAAACTGAAATGTGATCATTTCTAAGAAAAAGATGAGGAATCAGAGCAAAGGAATGGATGGAGGAAGGCTGCAGAGGTTATTATCAAAGCTGAGGGAAATTACTGCATGCACCTGGAGGATGAGGGTTACTCTGAACTTGCAGAAGTTAGATTAGAATTTTGAAACTGAGTTTGACAATTCAATAAATGTTTATAAATGTAAATTTTAAGAAATTAGAAGTCTTAAACTGAAAATCCATAAAACAAAATTCTAAAAGTCATTCCACAGAAGTACCAGTCAAACCCACAGGTGTACCTGACATCTGCATACTCTTTCTGTATACAAGCAGGCAGTGATATGTAAAAGTTCTTAATCTAGGGAAATTAGATCTGCAATGGAATCCACAAACCACACCAATCCAATTCTTTTCACTAACAAATTCAGAATCAAAAGATGGAATATATTTGCACTACTCACAGTGGAAAAATTGCTATTTCAAATAATAATCTACCAATTTAATTTCTGCCTTCTAGCACTTAAAAGATTCACGCAGAAAATACTTAAAGAAAGGGTCCCCTTGACAGCTGAAGCTTGTAAATAATGAGCAAAAGAAAAAATTGTCAACAGAGAAGAATATCTAAACAGCTTGTTGAACACCACTGAAGTTCAGCTCATCCCATCTGATGTAGAGGTAGTACCAGTGAAATTTGCAAGGGTAGGAACTTACATCAAATAACTTCTCAATGTACATTTCCTCATTGACCTTTTCTCGAAGGATATCCTGGTTTTGCCGAACAAACATAATGTAGGTGTCTGCAAGATCCATCCCTGGTTTCTGTGAAGACAAAATGTGAGGGGAGAAAGTAATGGGAAGGGCAAGACAGACCCTTCAACAACTGAAACTTAAAAGAAGTTAAACATAATGAAAACAAATGTTACAATGTTCACATATGTATAAACGGTGTTAACAAAATTTGCAAGTTCTGGGTTAGTTAATGCATTCAGGAGGTTTCACTGTCAATGAAGTTCTACGTGTTTTTAATTTATGGATTCTTTGAGTAATAAATCCACATTACCATATGCAATTGAATGAATTCTTTGCTCTGGTAACATCAATGACGAACTTGGACATCTTCCCCTTTTTTACTTAGTGAGGCTTTCATAGACAGCCACTCCAACCTGAGTATGGAGATCCAAATCCTATCACGTACAGAAAATGCTTTAAGAAAGCCTTCAGTTCATTTTCCATCGCTTAAGATTTCTTTTAACTTCTGATATACAGCTGAATTTTCTGCTTGAGGTTAGCCTCAGCTAACTGCAATTGAATCTAAGTTCAAGCACTTCCCTGAGACCAACAGCATAAAATGGCTGTTTTGACTGTAGTCCTGTACCCTTATATTTTATAAACTGTTGCACTGTTGCAGTCAGCCCGGAGGATGGCTAGGGGAAGAGCAAGGAATGAAATTTTCCCCTTCTTGTACTGATATATGTTCTGTATGAATAGCAGAGTAGGCATAATTTTGATACTGCACTCCCAAACATGATACAGGCTATGATGTGCTGTGACACCTCATATGGACAGGCACAGTGATGGCTGGAACTGCTCTCTCCTGCCCAGCTGTGACTTCTGGAACTCTGTAGTTACAAAGAGTTGTTCCACACTAACACTCCTAAGCGCCTGCAACATGCCCTTTACTGGCAGTGTATGCAGAGCTGGTAAGGAGTTCACTTTTTTCTAACAGGAACCAAGAATGCCCACAGGCACTTTGCAAAGTTTTCTGCAAATGCCCTCTGTGTGAGCAAGTATGTAAAAGTATTACTTACTCACGAATAATAGCTTATTATTATTGCTTTAATTAATAGCTTATTATAAATGCTCCTGGCATGCAAAAGAACACTAAGTTTTATTATACTTTAAAGTAAGCCTTAACACAGGTCTTAACTTTTGTAAAGGATCCAGATTTTGCTAAGACTCCATACAGAATAATTAATAGTTCTAGGGAAGGATGACAAAAGCAGCTATATCCAGCTCCTGAATTCCCAAGCATAAGACATTTCTATTTCTCAGAAACTGTCACTGTCTGAAAACAGCATATGACAATACTGTAAAATATTTAGCATATTTTAAAAGCCTGCAAGCAGGAACATACTCATATAGCTAAAATATTAATATATAATTTCATATTAAGGCTTCCTTTCTAGTCTGCACGTGAATAACTTTAAATGTTCATCATTTCTTACTGTATGTAAAATTTTGTAATGTATATGAACAGGTCTGAGCACAACAGGGAAGGAGAGGTGCAACATGCCCATACTAAAACTTGTCCAGAAACTGCTGTCATCCTATTATAGTAATAGGATGACTGCATTCTCTCCTCAAAGATGCAGTGAGTGAAACCTCCTGGATTATGAGGTTCAACTCTTTTCATCCTTATCTACCAGAGACATATAGAGGAATATGTTCCAAAATAAAAATATTTTCTTTTTCATTTATACATGTGCATATATGGCAGTTTCATCTTTTAAAAGTAACCATTAAATGTGGAATGATGGCCAGATTTAACACTTGTAGCATCTCGAAAACTCACAGTGAAAAACTGAAATATCTCCTGCACATTTGGGTTGGTCATTCCAGATGCAATGAAAGCTCACAGCGAAAAATTATCTACCTACATATGCTTAGATGAAACTCTAAAAAGGAAAGCAGGACCATTGATATTTACATCTGCATCACACACCTCAATCCTAAGCATAGAATAAAAATGTAAGAACTCAATAGATAAAACATTTTTCTGTTGGAAAACCTGATTGAAAGAAATCAATGTATTTCCTTCATAAAAATCGACCTTCACTAAAATGTGATAGAAAGGCTTTTATATTAAGACAAATCACAAAGTGAAACAGATTTAAAACAGAAAACTCCATATTTTACCTTACTATACTCATATGTGATGGCATAAGAGAATACAATCAGCATTGAAACCTTGTGTATTTTCTAAAACCTGATACACAATCTACAGGAATTGGACTAGAGTTAACTTGGAGGAATAATGGAAACGTATTTTGAAATCTCCAGAGGTGAATGAAGGACATAATCTAGCAAATGAAAGGCTGATTATAGTTCTTGGAGATATATATTCAAATGTATTAATGAATTTTCAACTGAATTCTAAAACCTAATGGTTCTCCAATAAATGCAATTTTTTCTTTTACTAAGTTCAATAAAAAATGTTCATCTTGCAGATAGCCAAAGCTAGAAAAATAACATTTCCCATCAGCATTAACTCTCCCCTTATCTTGAGGTGTTTACCTAGTCTTGAAGCTGTGACATATGGGAATTTCACACCTAGTGAATATATTTTCATGTAGCTTGTGGCACAGGAATGTAATCATTAGAAGAATATACACAAGTAAGAGTAACTGCAACAGCTGGTGACATTTACCAATTAGAATTACAGTTCTTTAAAACACTTCATCCTTCTTAATGTGTGCAGGATAATTATCTTTGAAATTGCCGTGGAAAAGAAAATTAATTTTCCTTTTAAACAGTGTCTGACTACAGTGAAAATAAGTCTGGGTAAGGCAGATTATCAATACTCTGAAGTGTGACTGTTTTAAAACCTCACCAAAATCACTGAAGGTAAACTATCTTTGCTCATGGTGGGCAAAGGACATATTAAACATTGAATGAACCAACACTATACCAAATACTTCATTATCTCTCCATATTGCATTTATTTATTGTATTGAATTTATTTGTTTTCTCCAAACACGTGGAAGAAGAAAAAAAGCGATTATAAGCATGAAAACAACTTTAATGTTGTATATTTAATGTTTTAACTTTTTTAAAATAGGGATTATGTATTACTTGGAAACCTCTGATTACATGATCTTCTATTGATCATGTTTTAAATTATCGATCATGTTTTAAATTATAAAGCATCAGAAAAACCCCAAGTTATTACAGAATTAAACAAACCAACAACAACTAAGAAATTTCATGTACCTTAGAAGAAAAATAGAAACTGAGATATATTTTAAATAACTGTCACAGGAGGCATTTAATTCAAAAGACTGAAGCATACCGGTCTCCAAATCTACACTCAATATTAAAAAAAAAATCTCTGAATCTCTGGCAGAACATCTGTGAAGTTAATGAGAGTTTTTTGCACATCTTTGGGAGAAGAATTTAACCTGGTATATTATCCAGATAAGTATAAAAAAAGATTGTCTGAAAGTTTCCCCAAGCAAAAAGGTGGGTTTTTTAATGATAGATAGAAAGTTATTATAAGTTTGTTTTATTCAGAACAGCAAGATGTTTTGCCTATCTGAAAATGAAAGAGAAGCAGACAAAGAGATGAATAGAGAAACTGGTAACACAAAGACATCAAATAAAATACCAGGAAATTAAGAGTTGTAAATAGGGTTACTTTGTCGCTGGTTACACAAGTAACTGAATACACTGGCGAGTGAATGAGTTTAAACAAGGATGTAGGCTTCAGCACATTCTTTTTCAGGGTTAATCACTAGTTAACCTGGCAAGATGAACATGCTGTTTGGGAAAAAAAAAATTAAAAATCCTTGTTAATTATACACTGCTAGTGCTCTTACTTCCTGCTGCTGCACCTAATCCCACAGGTGCAGGTTGTCTCTTTTACTATTCACTGGTAGGTGAGTCCTGACTGCCAGACACTTTTTCATACAATAAATTCAGATAAAGAAGAAACAGCTTGATTTTCCCCAATGTTAACTGGAAAACAGTATCATAGTTTCTATTTAACAAGGAGGCAAATGTTAAAGTACATTATTTCACTTTCCAAGATGTTGTAAAAGCTGTTTTATGATTGACACGAATGGCTCCCACTGGCAATACTTGCTGAAGCACCTAGTGAAAAGTAATGTTGCATTGCCTTAGTTTCCAGGCATTCAAATATTTTGCTGCTGAAAGATTGCAATGGGTTTAATTCTGCCACTAATATTAGGCATTAGCTTAGGAGACATACACCTAAGCTTCTGAACAGCTTTTTGCCGTAATTGGCATAAATCTCAATGAAAATTATGTACATTTGTAATACTTGAGTTATGTTTATTCTCACTTTGGCATTTGTCATAGAACATTTCTTAGCATCCAAGAGTATTAAAAAAACTTGTACTACCAAGAAAGAAGAAACAAGTTTTACTGAGTTGCTATCCTGACAAAGCATTAAAGTTTCAAAGATGAGAACAGATGCTAGAGACTAACTACAAAATAACAAACTTTATCCAGTTTTGTGTTTGCTCTCCTCTCCACCTCTTTCCCCTCCCCTGCATCGTGGAGGGAGTAATTTTAACTACAGCATGGACGTAACAATGAAATGAAAAGGGGTGATGAGCTGGAGGGGGCTATTGTGAGGAACACAGGAGCTCCTTATTCAGTGTCCACCAGTAAATGAAAGAGCATGTTGGAAAATTTCACTGCCTGAAAGTTCTTCTCTAAATACTGCAAGGCTCATCACTTGGGCTTTGGAATAACAGAATTAAAATATCATTAAAATATTTTTGGAATAAAACCTACTTGTATCCATGGCTAGATCATTACCCCTTAATTTCTTACAAAATGAAATACATAAACAAGGCAGGACGGTGCACCATTTGCATAATGAGTCTATTATAAAGGTAATATTTTAATTTCACATGGTTATAAAAGAAATTGTTTTGTTTAAATGAAAAAATGTAATGCACTTTTGCTCTCTTGAAAACACCTTAAAAAGAAAAAGCAACTTTGCCAAAGAGGAAGCGTGTGTATTTTGAGAACTGTCATGCAAAATTTAAATTGTGATTCTGTAAGCATTTACACTAACACTTCTTCATATACGTGTAGTTTCATTGCATACATAGGGCAACGCAGGCATACAGACGTCTGCACCAGGATTTTGATTCTTAATGCAGAAGGTCTTCAAAACTCTACAGCCCCTACAAAAAATTTGGTATTAAAATATGCTTTCTTTTCCCCCAAAAGCTATACTTTTGGTATTTTAGCTTTTCTACTGATTGGCAGTCATCCTTCTGATTGCCATTTAAGAGATATCTCAAAAATACTGCTGACTTAAAACAAATGCTGCAGGGCTTTCATTGCAATTCCACAATAGCTTGTTTTCACAGATCAGAAAACAGAAGGGCAAGTTCCCAGGTCTGTGTATACAGAGGAAGAGGAAGGCAGAAGAAGCCCTATGTATAAGGATAATGACTCTTCTGTCATCTTTATGTTAAAATAGAGCTCTCCAAGAAAATCCCTTAAAAATTATTAGCACAGTATGGCAACATCTGAACAAACAGTTATTTCCCCCAAAAAATTGCTTCTAAATGAGGCCATGCAGTACAAGTGTGATATTTGAAAATGAAGGTACCTGGAAGGTCCCCATGTGTATCTGCCTGGTAGGAGGCAAAGTTCCTTCTTTGGTCTCTACAAGACCCCATAAGTCAAATGCTGGCACATGTGTGAGGCCCCTTTTCATATCTTTGATCCCCACATAAAGGCAAGAGCGGAGCGAGAGGGCTGGCATTGTGCGAGCTGTGCACTGCTGTCAGCCCCGGCTCCTTCAAATGGCCTCTCTGCACTTGGTATGACAGGTGGCCCATGTGAAGTGAGGGAGGATTAGGTTCCTTCTGTGCCCTCTAAGTGACTGGCATTGATTACTGGCTCCTACAAAGGGATTTAAACATACCTTTCTGAACAAAAAGCAGTATCTACATAAGCATGTAACTAGATGCTCAATTTGTATGGGTAATTGCTCTGGTTGTATTTGTCAATGCAGCAATGTGTGTAGAAATTCCTAGCTAGAGACACGATTATTTGTGTGCAAAACTGATTCATGTGATGAGAAATCGAACACAATGAAATTATCTATGTGATTAATAATCATTTGAGATTAACAACATACTTTTTTAAACCGCAATACTACTGCATTCTTTCCCTATTCTTATTAATTAACTGGCTTTGTGAACAGAGTATTATATAAAAGGAAAATTATTAGGTTGTCCTTCTACATCTCCTATGGATTGCTTGGATTTCAAGAGAAACTAACAAAGGGTTATAATGGATTTGGACAAGTTGTTTATTCAAATCAGCTTCTGCATTCTCAATCATCAAAACATAGCATTAACAATAGAGCCAATGTAATCTTTCATGCACTACTTGTGACATTTGTGTTATTTTCCTCCAAACATTTGGTTTCTTTCACATGCACAGCAGACACAATTTTTTCCACTGCAGAGCCTTGTGTACTGTGACAATTACTAATAAAAAAAGTGTAAAAGCAACTAGATTTTTTCATTATTATTTTTAGGAAAGCACAAGACATCATTGTTGTTATTCTTCTTAGGCAGGATCATTTCACACTGTTGCTAGTATTTCTGTTAGAGTTTCTGCCACCAAACAGACATAGTGTCCATTTAGCCCTCTACACATAGCTGGGGAAAGCAATGAGAGCTCCTTGGGACTGCATACGTTCAGCTTTTTTAAAGGGCATTCTGAAAAATTGAGGCTTATATCGCATGCTTTCCTCAACAGTTAAAACCCCCACAAAAACGCCCTTTTTTTTTTTCTTCTTTTGGATGTAATTAATCATAATTCTCTGGCAAGATTAATGAATGGAAGGGTAGACAGCAACATTTTTACTAAGCTGTTTGCCAAATGAACCATAAGTCTGTGTCTATCTTTCCCACCCTGGTCCTCAGAAATCGAGGAACACCTTCTACGGAGTGTGTGCAACCTCATATCCAACTATTTATTGTCTAAACTCTCTCTCAATATTAATAGAATTAACCTTTCCTGCAAATTGACCAAGAATCATGCAAGAATGTCTTCCTTCTTCTTGAATAATTTACTATTTTATTTTTTATTTGATTTTTTTATCCCCTTTACCTCTTAGCCTCTAAAAGATTTTGATCAGTACTACTTCATTTTCTTCTAACATCTTTTTTGTCTCATTAGTTCACTTTTATTTCACTACAAACCAGCATATTTTTCACCCTTTGCCAGATCCTGGTAATCAAAGATCAAAAACTGTCAAATTCATAGACCCAAAAAAACTCCGTAACCCCCTACCCCCCTTCCTTCTCCCCTAGATGCACCAAGTGGTCTCACTGAGAAGGAGATGAGGCACAGGGGCACAATGACATTGCCTAACACAGTGCAGATTTGCACTCATTTGCAATTATGCTAAAAGAAAGGGCTGACTGTGGTCACTTTTGAGTAACTTCCACATATGTAGCTATAAGGTAAGAAAGGACAAGAAGAGATTTTAATACACAGCAGGTCAAAATAAAACCATGAGGCATTTGATTAGCTTCAGTGCACGCTTACTAGGTTACCATCACACTACTAAGAGCTCAATATAAATTCCTCCCTGTGTGCTGACCCCTACTCCACTTCTCACTTCAGCTGTGAGCCCAGGTGATGACCTTGTGATGTGATGAGTTTCACCTTCCTCTTGCAGTCGGATTTTTTTACTTTGATATCTGGTGATTTTAGGCCCTATTCAGACTGGACAGCTGCTGTCAGTTCTGACAGTAAGGGTTCTTCTTGGCCTCAACTGCATCTTCACAACAAGGGAAAGAATGTGAAGAAGCAAAATCAATTCCCAGCCTATGAAACACTTTCAATCTGGGTAAAAAGTTCTCAAGAATTTGGAAAATCTTTGTCTGGTCAGATCCACAGCCTCCCTGAAGCACAGTTTACATTTGTAGTTTAAAACTGTGGAACTACAGTCCAGTTTAAATCTTGGACTGTGGGAAAGGTATATGAGAAAGCTGGAAAGTGAAGACATTTGTAATAACGCAAGGATCCTGACAGCCTGTTGATAATCTGGTCCTTTCTTCAAGCCAAGCACCACCATTCAGTGAATGTGAGAAAGGCAGTGGAGCCCCAGTAACCATCTCCCCGTTCTGCCTCCCTCTTTCTCTGCAACAGTGAGTGCATCCCTGTGTGACATGATTGGCAATATTACCCAGAGCTTCTGGCAAAGGTATTTTTCAGTCTAATTTGTATTGTGAACTTTGACATCCATGTATCTAGGCCAATGGTAAAATACTTTGATGCCTCCTCCTCATAGATATCGTATGTGATTTGGAGAGTTTTCCATATTACCTGAAAGAAGTCAATGAATTTCTACTTTGTCCACTAATTTTTTCTTTAGGCCTTTGGGCCCTAAGTGCCTCACCAAGGACCTTTTGGGGCAGCTCCACTGCACAATATATTAACAGTAGGTATACTAAATTAACTGGATTTGATATGAGGTTCTTCCTTTGAATGAAAGACTGAGCTTTTTTCTTTTTTTATAAAACACAAGAGCATTTATAAACGTAAAAACCCCAGGCAACAAAATAAGAAAGAAATCTGAAAACATAATCTATAAACAACAGAAATGTTACAATTTATCTTATGAATAAAAAAAATACAAAGATAGCAAAACAACAAATTCCAGAAACAGAGATTTTTCCTTTTATTTAGCATGCATGGATTGGAAAAAAAAATCATTTAAGCTTGCATTTTTTCAGGATAGAACTGGTGAATGTTTTGCTGGCCACCACACAGTCTAGCACATCTGGCAGTCATCTACATTATAATTTTTTTTTCATTTACATAATAGTTATCACATAATAATTGTAGTCTTTTTTTTCTGTGCTTGGAAAATAAGATTTTTTTAGAATTGCATTAAAAAGAGATGAGAATGCAGACATGAGACAACAAGGGATATCAAAAGTGAAAATTTCAATATTACATAACTTATTCTTTGCTTATTTAAAGAAAAGATATTCTACTATCATACTTTATTAAAAATATTTCAACAGCTGAATTTTGTCTTTATGTATGAAAGAACTCTAACAGTTTTTTATTTTTTATAGCACACAAACATTGCACAAACAATGGTAAATGAAATGGAGATTGAGCAAGCAAGGGGTTAAATAAGAAAAGTTGAGTCCTGAAGTAAAAAATCAAGAAATAATAGAAATTCCAGTATGATGCTTTTGATTGTGGCTTATACTGCACATTTGAACAATTTATCCAAATTATGGAAAGACCCCCACAAAAGAGTATCTAAGTTACAATTCTCACTCTTCCAAAAATGAAAAAGTGCATTGAGAATAACCTTTCCACATTTTGCTTTGAGAGTTACTTATTGCACAAGGGAAATGAAATGTCTTCTCAGGGTTGTAGTGGCTGTTTAAATTCTCTATGTAAAGCTATAACGAATCTCAGTAGGAAAGCAAAATATCAACAATAAAAAATATGAGCTAAAGTCCCCCTAATTTCTGAATTACAATGAACAATAGAATAAATAAATAAAAAAGGGTCATACTTACTGGAACATCAACATATTTGGCAGCTGCTTTCACCTTTAGAAAATTAAACATAAAAGATACAGTAAGTACTTATTACTAAAAATTGTACCCAATTTCAGAATTATGCACAGAAAGAAGTACAGAACCTTTGTGAATCCAAATACTTACAGTGAATGAAACTAATGATGAGAAGAAAGTCCCTTCATCATATCTTGACAATTTAGACAGCACACCTTCTAACACTGAAACAACCTGGAGGATAAGCAGAGAGAAAAACTTTAATGCACAGTGTGAAAAGTAAATATGCAGAATGAGAATGTGATTTTTATTCCTCATATTTGTATTGTTCAGCAGGACAACGCAAACTGTAAATCTGATTACTTTCTCCATCTAACAAAGTGCTGAAATCAAGGACAATCTTATTTTTGCAGCTTCACTTATTGTTTAAACTGACGGAAACTGCTGAACGGCTGCAGAAATAGAAACCCAACCTGAAGTTTCTCCTGAGGTGGGTCTGCTTCCAACTCAACATTGCTGCCTCTAGAATGTGGCTGAATATAGCAGTGTGTGTAGCCAGCATGTATTTTGGGTAGAAATCAAATGTTATTTTCTGGGACCACAGCTTCAAAGATGATGGAGCACAATTGCTAAAGGCAGTGATCTTGATATCATGTTTCTCTTATCTTTACTACTGAATTGAAAACCAACTCTGATTTCACCCAGAAGTGTAATAGCATTGGTATTCTGTCAGCAGCATGTGCTGCTGAGCTGCTACTCCATTGCCAAGAAGGAAATAAGAAAATGTATGCCTCAAGTCTCTGGTATGGTGTGGTTTCTCTCCCCTATACTTTCACCTGTGATTCTCTGAGTAGTGTGAGTCCTCAGTAAGAGGCATGAACAGCTATTTTTGCCAAAATATCTTTCTGACAAAAAAAAATCTTACTAATTGCATTAATTACAGCTTTAATGTTTAAACTCTCCCAAATATACCATAGAGCAAACAAATTCCCTTCTCACATCCCTTTGTGATGTTATGCTGCTCAAGTAATTCACAGTATATAACATATCTGTCAGCCATTGCATTCATGAACATTTATTTTACACATATAAATTGCTTTCCAGTTTATATAAAGATTGTTTTAAAAGTCATCCCTTGCTCCCAACACAGTCATTCCCACAACCAAGGGTATCATTTTATGAGTGTGAGGACAGAACAAAATTCCATCTGGCATGCTGTTAATGGGCCCTGTAACAGTGTCACAACAGTGTCACCTCCAGAGGAACTGAGATCATCACTTTACAATAAGCCCTGCTCTTAACAGTTCAAGGAGCAGGAGCAAGTGCAAACCTACATTTGTCATTTATCAATCTAACCTGTCATATTTACAGTGATTAATTAAGACAGCAGTACACAGGTGACAATCAAAGAATAAAGCCACATCACGAGATAGAGTGGCAGTTGTTTCTGCACCCCCCTTATTAGACCAAATACCAGCTTTCTGCTTCGCGGTTTCATGCCTGTGAGAAGCTGCTGTTCATACTTTGACTCATTTTATCTGATTGACAAGGATTCTTTCTGCTGAAAAGTGTTCAACTTTATTGTGTAAAGATCTGCTGTGGAAAAGGCTGATCTCATAAACAACACACTGTCTACAGTGCCGAGACAAGAATCCAATATGAGTGGGACACAAAATAACAGAGAGCAAAACATTTCAGTTTCAAGGATGTCTGTTTAAACAAAAGGCTTAATTATGTAACTGGAAACTTGTTTTCTGAGATGTCAGTGTATGGACTTGTGAAGCCCTAAAAGCATTTCTGTGCATACCTCACATTCTATGAATCAGTTACCCTGAGACACACTGTGCTTTGTTTCACTGTTTTTTGCTATTCTTTTGATTTGTTAAATGCTTCAGACTAGTACATCTTGAATAAAAAATGCCCACTTATAGCTTTTAAAAAGTAAAACCTCACTGAAGGGAAAGTACTATTTTCAGTTTCAAAATGACTTGCATCTAAAAACAATGATTGAAACACTTACTCCACTGGCAAATCAAGGAGATAATACAGAGGCAAAGGCTAAAAAATAATGAAAATATATTAGATGCAAAAAAGGAATACATACGGCTATCATGCACACTGATGTGCATTTTTTCTGGCCAGAACTAAGAGTGAAACATTAGCCTTCCTCTGTACTCTCAGAAAATTTCTGCCTTGAAACAGAAACAATCATGATGTCATTGGTATTTCACATCTGAAGAGAGGAGACACTGGTTAAGCTTCTAATGATCAAGCCAATGGCACGGAGCATTTGCTTCCTGTTCTGAGATTTCAACCTCTGGTAACACTGTGATAACTAAAAATTCAAATCTCTCTGTATTGACAGCAGTTGTCTCTAGAATTTCTTGTATATATGTCCAGATGACATCATAAATATGGCTATTTTCTTCCTTTTCTGTAATCTCAGATATTAAAAAAAAATTCAAAAAGTTCAATCTTTAATTGCATAATTTGTACTGATTAAATTCCTCTTTCTTCCTCTTCTGGTCCAAAACCACTAAAACCATAAACTGGAAGGATAGTTAGGAGCAATGACAGGCAACATGTAGAACTTGAAACTGTTGAGTTGAACTGCTTGGAGTTATGTTTACATCAAAACTTCACTTTAGACAAAAAAATGTGTGATTTTTACACCGTTAATAATAGGTGGACACATTTTGCTTAAACTTCTATAGTGATTCTACAAAGCCTTCCTCTTCAACTGATGGGTGTCAATTCAAAAGCAGTTTCCCATCCCCCTTCCCCCCAGCAAGCTGTGACAAGCCAAAATGAAGGCATGATAAAAATATGACCAGAGTCTCACTTTCTGTCACTCTCACAAGTTGTAAATATATGGCTTATTTATCTTATTTTGACAATTAGATATTTCTGGGTAGTTTGCAATGCATAGATAGGAAATATTCTTATAAAATCTTTCTTTTCTATCATTATTTGCTGTGACCTTCAAACTACTAGGCACAGAAGCCTTTTTATTTGTATGAATGACTTAAGATTTTTACTGGAGTAAAAGTACTACAGAAAGACAAGACATCGTTTTAAGTTTTCTTCACTTATCCTCCAAGTCCTTATATCATGTCAAAACATATTTTATTTTTAAATATAAAAGCCAACAAAATCAATTTCAAAAAACAACATCTTATATAGAATTTTTAATTAAACATTTCGTGGACCAAAATCTCAATAAAAAGTTAAACTGAAACTCTGGATTCCACCTCTAAACACAAAATTTAAACACTAAGTGATAGGAAGAGAACTTTAAATGAGAACTTTTATCTCAGTAAAAAATGAAACAAAAAATAACACATGGTATTTCATGAGACAATATTGACAAAATTTAGTCCTACCAGTTCTACTAGCAGCTAGCAACTCCTATCTACAACAGAAATACAGAAGACAAACTTATCTGAAATGCAGGTTGCACAGAAATTGCTTACTCAATGTGTTCTAAAATGTAATTTTGTAAATTCAGTATTATTTGCACAAGTATTATTTACAAATCATGTTGTCTCCCCCAGTCTTCCTGTGTATAGGAAAACTGTGTGAGATTTAAAGACATCTCCAAAGTTCAACTATTTTCTGCTGTATCATAAATTAAAACATAAATAGTATTACCTTTGAAACAAGAAGTGAAATAATTTCTTTAACAGTTTCTTCAATCAAGACATCTATTTTTGAATGGTATTGTTGCTGTATTTCAAAAGATGAAAAAGCATTAGCATGTATACGAACACACACTTTTGTCATAAGTCATAAATGGTGCAAAGCTGATAACCCTGCCAGATCAGATTTACTTAAAATTATCATTTTGAACATCAGAAGAACAAACCCTTGAAAATGATCCACCCAATCAACACTTGCTTACATTCTGTGTTGAAAATTTTCCCATGTACACTGTTGAGTTAAGCAGCTAATGGGGTTATTATTTAGATGAATTGAGTTCTTATACTTATTCAGGCAAAGGAATGTGAAGGATACTTTTTGTCTTCTCCTATATAATTAAGGTGGCCATGTATTTTTTTCTAAAGGGTTGGTTTAGCTGGAGAAGCAAAAAGACTAGAATAAGATTTAATTAATACAGCATTTCATGTCTGACAACTCTCATTCATAAGTTATTTCAAATGTCCTCTAGAAATAAAATGAGCTCCAATTGTTCATCCTGAAAGAGCCTTTCTGTTAGCACGGTGAGCTTTAGTTTATACAAATCTTACAATATGCTCAAGCAAGGGCAAAATTAAAATTTCATCAACAAAGCAGAATAGATGGTAACAAATTAATAGGCTATAGAAGGCATAATAAAACAGACTTCATTCTCCATAGACTTTTCTTTTGCTTTTTCATAAAGAAGGGGCCTTTAAGTAAATGCTTTTAAAATAAATCCAGAAGACTTTTTAGATAATCCTACCGAGTTCCCTTCTGAAATTACCGGGAACTAGGGATCCCATTCTGTCAAGGAGGCACATCAATTTAAACAGTAATTCTTCCTTTAGAAACATTTATCTGCCAGCAAAGATTGTCCCGAACAGCCACTTCACAGAAAATGTGACTTGTAAAGACTAACCCTATCTTCATAGTTCAAGGCTACTTGGAACAGCTAACAGCGTAATGCTTGGAGTAAAAGTACTGAGGTCAGTGTAAACATTAGCCTGACTTAGCAGCTGCCAGCTGAATTATTTTTCAGGGTTCTAAGTTTTTAAATGCTGCTTTTCATCCATCTCAGAGTTGCCATACAAACCAAAACATTAATCTGATCTACTGAATATTTTTAGGAAAGATTTTCTGAACAGTGCAGATATTGATCTTGGGTTTGATTAGAATAAAACTATGTGACATGTTTTCCCATACATACATGTGTCCACATACACCACATATATGTTGGTACCTGCTACAGGTACCAACACCAAATATCAATTTTTGGGTTTAATTCCTTTTAAAGTTTAAAACACTTGGAAAACGTGAATACAAAACTCAGACAAACTGCTGTGATCACACTGGAATGGTAAAAGAGCATATTAGAAATATGTCAAAGAACTTTCTACATTTTCATATGTATTATATTCCAATCATATTAATGTCTTGACCAATATAATACTGTCTTGATATGCTAAGGACGCTAAGCACCCCAAACAGTGTGAGACGTCTGTTGCTTACAAGTCTTCAGAAGGCAATGGTTTCTTACTCTCTGGAAACCATGAACAATTATTCTCCCACTTGTGAATATCAAAACTATACCTACTCCTATCATCCATGAAAACCCACTTGTTCCTCTCATAAAATAACTGCAACTTTATCTCCACAATACATGAAATTAATGGATCTATGTATATAAGATCAGTTCCTACATTTTTTCATTTTTTTCATGTATTTTTTTTTTCTCAGCACAAAGCAAATAAAATTTTTTAGAAATAGAGTATAAACAGTAACCTCACTTCTGAACAAGGAAAAAAAAGAACTGAGTCAAGCTATTAAAAAATGACAAAAAGGTTCCAAAATAATTTCTTTAGAAATAATTTTTTAATTACGATAACCTGATCTTTTTGTGATTTATTTTGAAAACCATGAGATCGTAAATATTCTAACCCACTCCTTCTCAGTGTTAACTTCCACTAAAACAGTCATCCTCAGCAAAACTTCAGATCCTTGTGGAAGATTATTTGACTC
The DNA here is from genome assembly GCA_013397955.1 of Grantiella picta. Taxonomy (NCBI): domain Eukaryota; kingdom Metazoa; phylum Chordata; class Aves; order Passeriformes; family Meliphagidae; genus Grantiella; species Grantiella picta. The sequence goes on from VZRM01000665.1 coordinate 1,524,562, forward strand.
TGGGCTTTAAGATGTCTGAACTTTGGCTCCTGGTGGACTGGCTGACAGTGCAGGAGGCATCATCCAGAGCAGGCAGGAGGAATGGCACAGCTGTGGAGAATGGTGGTGTGCCATCTGTCTGCAGGGTGTTATAGAGGTACTGCTATTGCCTGTCCCCAAGGCAGCATGTGCACCCGTGTGTTTGCAGGTGACTGCTTGTACACTACGGGAAAGAAGAAATAGCAGCTGTAGCTCAAAGAGTTGCTCGTTGTGGTTTACTTGTGAGTCTCACTGAGAGGTGAAAGAGTCCCAAACTGTGACCTGCTAAGATGGGGCACTGGATCTGAAAAGCAAAAAAGTGAAGATTTCCTCTGGAAACACCTTAAAGGACAAACAAGGAAAGAACTGAGAAGCTGATGATCAGCCTGTTGCTAGGTCAGACTGTGAAGGAATTCCTAGGGGCTGGCTAACAAATCAACATGAAAAACAATATTACCATTTAAAATAAAAAGTGGCTATTCAATTAAAAAGTTAGTATTCAATTTAAAAAAAGGTAAATTAAAAAACAATGAAAAGACACTTACCCATTGACTAGCAAACTGGTTCATGTCACGGAAAACCAAAAGGAAAAATAAAGATGACAGGGTATAACAGGAAAATGATGAATGTCTCATTGAATTAGAAAAAAGAAAAAGACAATTACATCGAATTTGCTAACTTGAAAAGATCAGCCAATGAAATGAAGAACACAGTATAGAAATGCAAAAATCAACTAAAATAAATATGACCAAATAATAGAATTGTGAAGCTGCCCAAAGAGACATACATTCTTTTGTTGCCAACTTCTGAAAAATGTTTTTACCCTCTCTCCTAAACCAAATCAAACAAATTACAAACCAAATTACATGCCAATGCATTACCACAGAAAGAACAGTTTTAATTTTTTGCTGGTGGTCTCATCAGTCTACACAGCATATACTTTTCATTTCACAGGTTATTCCTGCTGAGAGTGACAACATGGGAAGGACAGAAGTCAGTGAAGTTTACATATCCTTCAAAAGCACATCAGTACTCCATTGTGGAGTATCTACAGTCTTGGCAGCAGACTACTGCCAAAATGGTCCCTGTCCTTGGAGCCAAAAAAAAAAAGCCCATTAAATTACCTTATTATTTCCTTCTTCTATTTTCAGCATATTGCCAGGCATGAATGCTGGGTCTATGAGCCATTTCAAACCAAGCCTTACTCATTTAAAACTTGGCTGCCAAGGACAATATTTTGGCTCTATTTTATTATTACAAAAGGGTCCTGAAGTGGGCTCTTTTTCTGTTGCAACCCAAGAGAAATTCCTGGAGGGGCTGTGAGTCAAGAAATCCTCTGAATGTTCAACAGACTCACAGGTCAAAGTAAACAAATTACAGAAGCACTCTGTGTTCTCTGGTGGAAGATGAGGGGCTGTGTCTTACATGATGCTTCTAGGGAGCAGCTGATGCACACTTCTGTACAAACAGAGCTATGTGACACATCTCAGTTAGTTTGAAATGAATTTAAGGATGATCTGAAGTGTGAGATGTTTGAGATCAACCAAACACAGGAATTAAACATACGAAATTCCACTTACCTCTTGCCCCCCATCCAGTATGCAGAGTTTAGCTGTCTGTTTTTTGGCATCAACTAAGACATTAAACATTGTACACAGAGAGGAAGGAATACGCAAGTCTGTTGATTTGTTTGTCTTTTGTAGCTTGAGTTCAAATGCAATTCTTGTTCTGTTTATTAAAACACAATTTTTAATAAGAGTATCTCTCATAATTCTGAACAACCACTGTAAACATGTATAAATCTTACTGAATATGTTGGCTTAACAATGTACATATGCATGAGAACATTTTAGAATTAAAATCTGTAAATTCAGAATAGCATGTTTTCAGTAAACAATTGCATTGATGGTAATCTCAAGGTTCTGCACTGCTTCAGTAAATTCAGTTGAACAATAAAGGTATTATCTTCTTGCCTTCTAGATAACAATATGTTTCCTTGTGGGATGACTAAGAACAACTTAAAGCAACAAAAATACCTCTCATTTTCCAGCTTTTCTATGCTAAAATGCAGTTTATTGTATAACATCCGTGTGTCTAAGAAATAGAATGAAAAAATTCTCTTTTGGTTTTAATGGAAAGAGAATTTTAATAAAGAAAATGAGTTTACTGCTAAGACAATATTAATATTTATATTGAAAATTAAGACATATCAGGAGATACATAATACAACCCCCCTATATTCTTCTCACATCACTGTAAATAAGGATAAATGTCACTGAAATAAACTGTAATTCAGGATACCTAAATATAAATTTTTTTTTAATATTTAGGTTTTATTTCCACCCTTATTTTTAAATGTGCGTACAAGAAAGTCCCAAAATACTTTTAAAAGATTGGAATAGAAGCATCCTCTTTCCATTTAAAAAATTTGTAAGGTCATACCAGTATCACAAGAAAAATTATAATAGAAGAATGTCATCAGTTTTTTCTGGGTTGCTACTCTAATCTTTATGACCTAACCTACAGTATATTTGATCACACTAAAACATAATTAGTGTATTAAGTCTGCTTTAATTTTAGTGTCTCCTATCTTTCTTTGTTAGAACTTTAACTTTTATTCAATTCCCTGTATCATTCCCCTTTCATAATCACATAAAAAATGTTCTTTTAAATGTTTCTGGTTTTTTAATCATGATTTCCACCACTGTAGCTCTAGCAACAGGCTCATATCCTAAGACTGAAGTTCTCCTTTCCTTTTTCCTACAATGTTTATGGAAAATAGTGCAATACTGTGGTCATCTGTAAAGGTTCTCTGTTTCTTTAGTCTTTCTTATCAAGATTGTATATTTTATGATTAACACAAATTAGCTACAAACTTTATTTTTCCCCATTCTTTTTTTTTTAAATCTCTGTTTTCATATGTCCAGATTGAGCTTCCTGAAGCACCTAATAGTAAATCTCTGTAAATTTTCTAGCCATACAGATATTTCTTCTAAACGGAATGATATTTACTGAAAACTATGGCAGAGGTCTTTTCAGATCACCTATACTTAATTTAAAATAATATACCAATAATGCTAAGATATAGCTCAAGAAAAAAAACCACTACATTTTCTGTATTTTCCACAATTTTAGCAACATAAAACTTAGCTTCAGTTGGATGACTACCGGACAGCTTTCTTTTGTTGTATAAATGCAGAAATATTGTACACTCTATAGTTTGTTTGTAATACCTTTCCCAGAGACAGTACAGTAAAACTTAGAAATTAAATAATACTATTAACTGAACATAAAGAAAAATGTATTGAAGTGGGAGGGAAAGGTGCAGAAAAAAAGGGCAGAATTCTGGCAGAATTCTGAGTTCTGTTAATATTTGCCACAAATATGGAATAAAAAAAACCAAACTTGGTTTATTCACTTCCAAGGGTCTATTCACAACAGATACAGAAATTCTCCTTGATTTTTTCCTAGGTGTTGCCAAATTGCTGATTTCCAGATGCTGGGAAATAAACACAAGTCATGATCTCTTTAGAGTTGCCCTGATTCCTGTGGCAGGATTCTGGTATAGATACACCTCTGCAAGCCAGTAGGACCTCTCCTGTGTTAATTTTCAAATCTCTCCCAATTTTAAGTGATCGTTCCAGCTGTACCTTTTAACGCAGGCTTCTATCATGTCAGTGGCCATGAGTTTAAGTCTCTGCTCTAAGTGGTGGGCAAATTCTGGTTCTGGCCAGTGAAGATCAAAAACAAACATCTGCAGAGCATCCAGTTTCCAGAAAAGATCTTCTGATGTAGCTGATCCATTGCTATAAGAAATGAAACAAAACAATGCCCCGAAGAAACAGAAGATAAATGTATGGATGTTTATCCCAGTTGCCACATGATTAAGGTTATAAGATTTCCTTATGACACCCTCTTCCTCCTTTATTTCCCTGTATCTTTTATCACGGTTGCTCTTATTTCAAAACTGTGAAAATGGTAGTGGGAAGCTTAAAATGATTCCCATTAGGGTGAAAAACATAAAGCATTTCTCATCTGTTGGCTGAGAAATATGGCAGGCTAGGGAGGTAGATGGGATGTTGGGGAGCATGGAAAATGAAGTAGCTCAAGTTTCAGATCAAGAGAGAAAAAATATAGGGTACATGAATAGTAAGGACCTTTTCAGCATAGTGAAGATTTTTTGCATATATTTCCTTGCCTTCATAACTCTGGTAGATAAGTCTACCAAAGAAATGAGGATGCTAATAGTAATATTGTAAAAGAGATAACCAGACATAGTCCCTTGATAATTGCTCATTAATTCTAACTGAGGGAATAGCATCAGATGTGGGTGGAAAAAAAAAGAGAAGAGAAACTATTTAAAGAAATTTGTGTCAAACAAAACCAGGGGATTAATGTGTGTCTATGTCATCTCAGATCATCCATAACATTTTAAAGATCTTCTTCCATCCTGAATTGATTGCTAAATTTAAATACAATTGCTTGCAATAGAAGACAACAATTTAAGGCTAAACTTAGCAGTAAGTTCATTTACACTTCCACTGTCAATGCAAATTAATTAAATTTTCATGATGTGTTGTACTGCAATGCCTGAGTTACTATTTAAGATTAGTGCAGACTACGCAGCATTGCATTCCAGGATGTGAGTGACACAAGTGACCAAAACTCAGCCTGACAGTCCCAATTCAGATCCAAACAGTGTAAATACATCACTGCTATAATTTTGTTTCTTCTGTCTCATGACAAAATAACAGAATTATCAAAGTGTTAAGTGAACCCAGCTCTCATGGAATGAATCAGTGAGCACTGATTGTGCTCAGGAAGGAGCAAGGTCTGATTCAAAACCAAACGTTATCAGAAAGGACCTCTAATATCTGACCACTTAATGCAGCCCTCAGACAGGAGCACCACCACTGGGTCACACCAGGTTTGCTGAGGCAATGGGCAGTGAGGGGAATTAAAGCCCAGCTCATGTTCTGGGCTCTGAAGTGGCAGCAGGGATGCAGCAGGAGCGCTGCTTTGGTCTCACAGCATCCACCACCTTCCAGACACACCCACGTGTCCCTTGCTCCACTGCCTTCACACTCCCAGAGCCAGCACTGCCTTCTGCAATGTTGCCTCAGTGCCCAAGGGGGCTCCGGGCCAGGTGAAGGGACAGTGACAAGCTGGGAGCAGGGAAAGGCTGCCTCTGAGCAACCAGCTTTGGCTCTGGTTTTAAATGGTGCAGGTTTTGATATCTTCATGATGCATAGCAGGATATTCCACAGTTTCAACATACTCTTTAGTTTAGGGCTTTTTTGATATTATGCATATTTTCCCAACTTATTTTACACAGTAATTGTTAATTTTGTATTATGTTGTGATCCTGAAAGAAAACAGCAGAAACAGGAAAAAGGCCCATGGGACTGCTAAGGTTACAATTTGCACGGGGATGCTACCTGTTAAGGGACCACTTTTATACATCACTAAGTTTAATTAAGGAATAGAAACAAAAAACAACCAAAACTTCTGGAAAATTTATAATCCTGTTAGACTGTTTTTAAAGTTATACGACAAGCAAATATTGAAGATGCTGTTGCATCTGCTGTGTACATGGGCAGTGAGTGAAGGTGTAGATGCTATGTTATACACCTAATCTGATTAAAAAGTGACTAAATCAATCTTTGAGAGGATTGGGGTAAACGAATAAGACAAATCATATAGGAACAGAAATGCGACAATCTCAGTATTTATGTAACTGTTGATAAAAACACGTATTTTCTAGAACACAAGCCATATTTTCTCAAGAAACAAAATGAAACGTTTCCATCATCAGATCAGTTAATTTAACAATTTTTTATTCTTCCATAGTTGTTTCTTTTTTGCCTGATGGAATTTCAAGTGAAATTCTTTGGGACTCAGAAGGACTAATGCATTCATAATAGCATAAATGTTTTCTTTTACACATTTACTACTTTGTTTACTTCTGTGTTGTAGAAGTCACTTAATTTTATTTCATTAGTCTACCAAATAAATTTTCACAATTATAATGAATGCAATAACAGAGACAGGTTCATGGAAGACTAATTCAGTCTGTGAGAAACACTAATTTGTTCATTCTCTTTTCATATAATTTTGAGCTTTTAGTCTTCAATATTTTATTCAGCATTGTCCAATGATACTTGAATTTGACTAACATATTATGCTAATAAGACAGGGAAGGACAATAAAGTGCTATGACAGAAACCGTTTGTTCCTCGTTCACACATCCAGACACAAATGTCTGATTTGTTTGTTATATGCTGCAGAAGAAGAGCTAAACTCAGACTTTACTTCCTCCAGGCACAGGAGTAATTCCTGCATTCAAATCAAGCCTGAATCCATATCCATAATTTCAGAACCTTTTTTTTTTTTTTTTGTTGTGAAGGGACAGGACACATTCTTGACTATTGAAAAGTTCATATTTGATTATATATGATAAAGCTACTTCAGTCTGATGAAGAGAATAATATTGCTCTACCAAGAAACTGAGCTGACATTCTGTCTTTAAAAGCTATATTTAATACTTATCTACAGTTTAAAAATTAAGCACAAATTCAACTGCTTTTTTGGTCAAAACTTGACCTTTCAGGTACTATCTAGTTGTCCATTCTTATTAATCAGGTCATCGCAGTAAGAGAAGATTACCAGTGATTAAAAGATGCAAATATTATGTAGACCCTGTTAAATTCCCATTTTTTCTAATGTCAATTTAACTTTGCATTTGGACACATTTTGACTGGGAGAGTTGCCCAGGTATCTCCAGAGGTCCCTTTTAACCTAAATTATTTTATGGCTTTATGCCTTGCATCATACTGAACACAGCAAAAAAAGATCCAAGACATAATGTTTGTCCAAGGACCTGCAACATATCAAATCTAGGAGTTGCATGCAGCCTCCTAGGCATGCAGTCTTAACTCACTTATCCACTGATTGCTGCAAGAGACAGCTTCCCACTGGGCTTGCCAGGTACCTAAGCAATAGCAATTAGTCAAACAGTCCGCTAATAAAGTTCACTGGTTGCAAGATACACTCACACATGACTACAGAGTAGATACAGAACAAATAATTTCTTGCCTGTGAATGTAACTTCATAGGATGGCTTGGGATATGAATATACAAATATAAAATATTTAAGAATATTATCAATCTATCAAAAGATTCAAAAGCAGCTGGCTTCAATTATTCTATAATTTACCAAGGGCAGTGATGGTCATTTGGCAAATTACTGCATTTTTTTTTTAAGGTTACTACTGAGATACTACCCATTGGTGTTTTGTGAGGACCCCTTACAAAACATGGCACAAGCTCTACATCCTTTGTGAGCCCCCAGGTTGTGAACTCCTGCTTTACATTCTTTATGCTGCCTCAGGATATATGTTCAGGGCTCAGAAGGTCAATTGAGAATTTCTTCAACAGAATAGGATTTTCATTAATTTCAGTGTCACTTGTTTTCAGCCCCATCTCTGTACTTTTCACCAGCAGATGAGGGGGAAAGATAGAGCAGAACTTTTACAAGTATCAGATTGTGTAAAGTCCTTCAAAGACATTAGGGACAGAGTTACCTCATGATTTTTCTTAGTTCAAGTGTGAGGCAGCCTAAGGATCAAGCAACCAAAACAAGTTTCTTGAGTCTTCTTTCTTACTGCATATTAGTATTTTTCAAAAGAAAGAAATTTGCCCCACAATATACATTTGTCTCCCAGAACACTCAATAGGACCTAGCTATATTCAAAACTCCATATTCCATCGAAAGCAGATCAGCCAGATTTGGCTATACTTTTAAAAACCCACCCCTAAAAATGCAGGCCATGGCCTCCTACCACTTCACTGGAGGTAAGCTCTATGACAGGAGCATATGTGCCACTGCAGATGCAACCCCTCCAAGCAGAGGTGAAACATGGCCTGACTCATTCGGCGTTCACAAACACACAGATATGTCAGCACGAGAGCTCAGACACATTCAGACCAGCTCCCTCTATATCACAACTGGAGCACTGTGACTGCTCCTGCCTCGTCTCTCTCGTCACTCATTATAGCTGAGCCATAGCAGGAAGAATATAGATGACATATTTCTTTTGATGTTGCCTCTTCTGGGTGGGAGACAAGACAACTATTCTCTTATATCTATGTATCTTTTCCAGGTTTCTCCAGCCTTGACTTCTCCTGAAGCTGGTGTTTTAGACTGGTACCAGATAGCAACTGACAACTTTAGGTCTGTATCTACAATATTTCTGGTCAGTGAAGCTATGTCATGTCTGCACTGAAAAGAATAATCTATAAATTAAATCACAGTCAATTAAAATCACCCACAAATCTAACTTAAAAGCCAGGTCCAGAAGATGTAGAAAAATTATATTTAAAATATAAAGAGCAATTTAGAATTTGAATTAATAAGTAATGAAAAACTCCACATTGTGGCTGATTGAAATATTTCACAGAATATTCAAACATTTTTGCTCTTTAAGATTATCTTTAGCCAAACGGAAGAGTAATTCACAGTGCTCTGCATGTCAAGTCAATACATCCTCTGAGTTGTCTTCTCCAGAGACCAATCAAGACTACTACTCATAAAAATTTTCCCTTTTCATATCTCACGTTCCAAAAAGAAGAGAAAAAGGTCATGATCTTCCTAAATGCTGTTATAAAGAGCATATGTTTACTGCTCCAAAACACATGATCAAGGGGAAGAAAGAATTAAATAATATAAAAAATCTTTGCTAGTAATATTCAAGAGAATTGTAGAAACTTTAAAGCAAAAGTGGGGAAAATCTATTTTCATCAATAAAGCACACAAAGGGATGACCAACTGTGAATATATTTTCACTTTTTTCTCTTCAGCAAAATTTCTTAGGTAGGCACATAACAGCTCTATTGAAAATGAAGGTACTTAAACATGAACTTAAGAGCATGGATACAAACATCAGTAAAATTTGGAGAATATTAAATCTCTTTCTACTACAGATAAATGAGACACAGGACTTCAGCAAACCTTTAACTATAATGCAGTTGTGGCTCACAGACTGCTCATTCTCATTCCTTTTGACTGTAAATTCTTCATTGTGTAATTCAAATTGATAATAATGGCCAAAATCATCACTTTCCGAGAGAAAGAGGAAAGTCCAGAAGAACTCTGTGACATACATAGTCATCTTCTTGCCAACCTTTGTGGCCAGGAGGAAGGAGCACAGTGAACTGGGAAAGGAAGACTTGGAGGAGTCTGTGGAGAGAAGGAGTCCATCTGGGCTCCTGAATTTAGATGCCTGTATAATTCACTGTGCCCCTCTAGTCCATCTAAGATGGGGTGTTCATCACATGGAAAGGAAACACTGGGTTTCGCTTTGCAGATATTGGAGCATGTGTATTGAGTTACTCCCTGTTGAAGAACTTAACTAGTAAGTGTATTCTCCCCGAAGAAGATGGGATGGGAGAAGAGGGAGAAGACAAAACCCTCCTCCTTTCTTTCATGTAATAGTGAAAGTAAACCACTTCCTCTGCTGGAAGCTGAACCACCATTACCAGTAGGAAAAAGGAAACTCCTTAGCATAGGAAGAGGAACAAGTGGCTTGCAGTACTTTTGCTTTTTTATTTTGACCCAAATACATGACCATTCTGAGAATTTACTTGGCTCTTCAGTGGAATGCAGATAGGCTGATTCTCAAAATACTGCCTGAATACCAGTGTATTACAAAAGTAACTTAAGGCTACCTGCAATTGAGACTATCAGTTCATACACATTTTATAAAATACAACTTCAAAGCTCAATGTTTTGGGGAAAGAACATGAAGACATACCTACATGAGAGCCAGCACCATGGCAGATCTCTTCTTGAATGCTGTGTGGGGTGGCTGAAAGGGGATGATGACCTCACAAAGGTCACAAATGCAGTGGAGAGACCACTCATCCCCACTTCTCTTGAAAAGCAGCAGAATGACAGCTAGTTTTGGTAAGTGTTTACAGCATATCAACCTCATTGTTCAGCAAATGCTATGAAAACCTCACTGGTTAGTCTAGGATTTTATGCCTACCGTGTCATACATATCATGAAACCTAAAAAAAGTGCAAGGGGATGAGCCCACGGCAGAATTTCACTATACTTGCATATATTTTGACAACACAGTCTAGGAACGTACTGCTGCACCAGACCCTTCATTTAGGGAAGATCTACCACTATAAATCCTCCAACCAGAATCTGTATTAATTATAAATTCAATATTCAAAATACATGAATTTGCATTGATACAATTAATTTACTGGATGTGCTTGCTAGAAAACAGACTGCAGGAAGAGCATACCCAAGATTAGCAACTCTTAAATCTGAAAGCTATTCTTTGAAAAAAAACAGTGACCTTTGAAAGCCTGGGGATAACAGAAAGGAATTTGGGTTGTGGAAGGCCAATTAGTTTGTATTCAAAGTAGAAATGACTTGCATAAGCACATCAGGAGAAACCTAGCATTACTATAGTAAACACAAAAGGTACCGAAGCCAAGGATTAAGAGAATTCTGTCACTTTTTAGGGGAATTAACAGCAGAACAAAAATCATAATACTTCCTTTTTACAATGAGTCATATGGAAAAGACAAGGGATAATGGGCTCAAGTTACTTCTGGGGAGTTTCTGATTAGAAAGAAGAGGAAATTTTTCACATTGAAGGCAATCAGCCATTGGAATAATTTCCCCCAGAGGAAAGGTGGATTCCCCCAACACTGAACATTTTTCAAGTTTGAAAGGGTGCTGGGCCATCCTAAACCATGCTTTTACCAGGAAGAGTTGGATGAGATGATCCTTGAGGTCCCTTTTAACATGGTATTCTATGATTGTACGAAATCTTGCAGAAAGAGATCTAATGCTACTAAGGAGTCTATCATGAAACGAAGAGATAACACTTGTCTCAAAATGATATTATCAACATATGTGTTTTGAATGTGTGTTTTTTAAAGTCTTTCACATTCATGCTTTCCTAATGTAACTCTTGTTAAAATAAGGTTCTCCTTGAGCCTTTCTCTAACATACATTAATGTGTCCTCACACAGAAGTCTGACCTGTAACTGTGGGAATATTTCCACAGAGCAGGGTACATATACTCTATTTATTTATTTAAAAGAGCACTGAAATATTGGGGAAAAATCAGAAAGAAATACTTTTTTTTTCTCAAAGAGTCAAAGAAATGGATGCACTTCTATTCTTGGTACTTATTAATATTTTAAAATTTTCTTGTAACATGGATATTTAATCGAATGACAATATTTGCAATCAATGATTTTCAAAATGAATATAAAATAAGTTAATTGAACCTATGCAAAAATATAATGGGCCACCTCATTTTACAAAACCACTAATTAATCTAAAATCAATTATCCTAAAGGTCCCCCACTGCTTACTCATTCAGAAGAGTCATTAGGTTGTTTAGAGTATTAAACATCATTCCTACTAGGACAGACCTTTGCCAAGTTGATTTTCTAAGTTATCAGGTTTAAGACGGCTACATTTTAATGCACTAGAAAGCTCAACTCACTAACAGTCCATGCTTGGCTCACTCCCAAGAAACAACAGTTTCTAACTAAGAGATGATAAACACCATGCAATCCAAATACAGCTGCACAGAACACTAGCAAGGCCATGCAGAGCTGACATACAGTCAGAAAGTTATTGAAGAATACACACGTGGAGTCATACAAAGAAGTCATCCAGGTTGGTGTAGTAAAGCTAGGTATTTGTGGAAGATTAAGAGGCAAACTTGGAACTTTTGGAAGAGCTACATTAGGAAGACTGTTGGTGATGCTCCTGTGAAGAAATAAACAATGTAGGAATATAATAAAAAATAGAATATTTAGAGGACAACAGGGGAGAACCCCTTATTAGACAGAAAGCTATAGGCAGGTGCTTTGTTCAGATTTTGTAAAAAGCACTTACTTGACAGGTTGCCATGACTCTTGCTCAAGACCTCTGTGAATGGACTGGGCAATTGACGATTCCATGAGATCAATGTAACGAACCACCATGGGAACAAAAAGTTCTTGCAAGTGCTTGTGAAACTTTCCATTGCACAACAATGCTTTAAAAACAAACAAAGGATGAATAAAAATGTCAGACCTTTTGTTACAGGAAAAAGTATATACTAAAATGTTTTAGCACACAAAAGCATTATAAGAATAAGATCAAACTTGTGTAGGAAATACAGTGCAGAAAAGATAATGAAGTGTTCCATAAGGACAGTGCAGTACATTTCAAACTGTCAGCGCAGTGAAAATTACGTACAGACTGAAATTCTTTACTAAACCAGAACATTTTTGCATCTTCTTAAAATTAATAATACGCTTTGCTGAATGTAAGTATTAGCAATTTTGTTTACTACTTCTACACCAAGACAGGACAAAAAATACCCAAACAAACACAAAAAAAGAAGTATTTGAATGTCATTCATAAGCACTATAATATTACCTACTTCACAGATCGGACTTACAACATGAAAAATTGTATACACATGCAAACTGAACATGCTTAAAACCTGAAAATTAGTCTGCCACTACTGCTTGTCCCTGTATTCCCTGAAGTGTTCTCTTAGCAATTGCTAACTCTTAGCACACTAATGTCCTGTCCCACCAAGGGAATATATGTTTCATGTTTTGAATGTGTCTATGTTCACCCATTAATCTAGCACTGTTATTAGGTCCTATAAGAATATTACCATGTGCATACAGAAATCATAGAGGGTCAGAGAGAGAGAGAAATTTTCATGACCTTGGCAACCCTTGTTTTCTCTCACCCATATTATGCTGCTTTAAATTCTTTTGTGGGTTTCTCCTCCCACCTGTTCCTGCATCCAGGCTTCTTGTACGACCAGATGGGTGCCAAAACCACATTTTAAGGAGGCTTCTTCCTTTTCCTAAGAAGAAAAGCTTAGATCACAGGGCTCACCCTGGACACCATCTCATAAAATTACAATCCCTTCTGTTCTACTACAAATGCCACTCCATGTGTAACATGTAAAAATAATTTCTATAACTTCCAGAAACTACTTTGCCTTCCATTCCTTCAGCCCAAACTGAACCTGGGAGAAAAGGAGACTATGGGGAAAATGTGCCATGAAGTTTCAGTCCCCTGTTGCTACTTGTATTGCAAGGAAGTGCCCTTGTTGCTGAGTGTCTGGACACTATGTTATTTCTTTTTCCTGCATACAATGATCTGAAAGCAAAAACTGTTCTCTTGAAAACATTCTTGTAGAGTATTAGGAAATTTTGTGTCAATCACTTTTACCAAAGGAATCAATATTATGTGATCAGCTCTCTCTAGTTTTGTGTAACTGCCTTTCTTACTAAGAATTTTGAAACTTTCAGCTAATTTCAACCAGTTTAGACACAGGGATGGAGAGAACAGATATATGAAGTTTCATAAAAACAGCCAGCTAGGCAGCAGGCAGAGATTATTAGGGTTTCCACTGAGAAAAAGGCAGAGGTGTAGGATCATCTCTTTATTAAACACTTGAGAATCCACCCTTGAGAGTACCTACGAGTCCATTGCAAACATGATCCATTATTTACACTGCTCCTCAAAATAACTGTTAACTAGTGAGCTCTGGCTTATTATTTATATATTAGGAATTCAAAACAGTGCTATTTTTCTCTATCGATAATTATTTTATATATCTTAAAACTACAGTACCTTTTACCAGCAACAAAAATGACTGAGGAGGATTTGGGTACTATTACAAAGGTTACACAGTAAAGAGCTCATGAGCACTGCCTTTGAGAAACTAAAGGTTGCTGGTTTCCATTTGCATATTAGGCTGAGTTTTCAACGCAACTTTGAGCTGAAAAATGACAACAAGAATGCAACTGTGCCAACTAAATCAATCTTGTTGCTTTATGGTGAACCAGTGCAGGACTGTAATTAATCAGGCAATCACAGTTATTTGAAGGGATGGGCTTGTAGTTTAGTGTTTTCTGAGCACACTGCAGAAATGCTCTGCTACAAGGCCTGCTCTGGGAATTACAGTAATGAAGCCTCATGGGCAGGAGGGTAACTTGTTATTTTGAAGTCATGAAATTTTAAGAAGTCACAAGCAATAAAGGTGTTCAACTTTAAAAAGCTAAATCATTTCCCTAACAGCATGACATCAGTCTTAACAGGGAAGTGAAATTTTCCAAAATTATTCCAAGACTTATTGTCATTTCACTTCCACAAAAATGCCTTTGTATGCGAGCACACTCACAAGTGAACTGTCTTGGATCAACACCTCCATGAGCATTCTGTTTTCCCAGGGTTCAGGACATGGCAGCTCTGATTTACCCATCTGGAGATCTCCATCAAGGATTAATACAGGGCAGGGAAAGAACTCAGAGCACAGGGGTAAGTGATATAGCTGAGTATCATCATTAGACTCATGGCACTCTACCCTATGATTAAAATTGATCTTGCCAAAAGGTACCACCTGTGCATCAAAGCAGATGGGAAACAAGAGATCCTTGAAAAAATGCCACACTTCAAATCCCTCAACTACCACTTGTTTTCAAAGCCATGTAGCTTAATTCTCTGTTGTCTTTTCAATATAGGCATCCCATACCCTCTTCATATGAGCCATCTCATATTCACTCAAGCAACAATAAAATGAAAGCTTATGCCAGGGCAACATAATGTATAGGCAGTATTAAAGGAAAACACATTACGTGAACAGAAACAGATCCCCAGAGTAGATATTCTCAAAATACTGAAGTTGAAGAAGAAAATTATTAATTTTTTTCCATATTAGGAAATAATTAGCTGAACTGCATTAAAACATGACAAGAAAATATCAGAGATGAAAACTGAAGTCTAGTTACCCAGTACTGAAATAAGGTTTCATCTCTGATAGTAGAAAAGGAATCTGCTGGGTCTGTACACAACAGAAGCTGTGGGGCTTCTATTGCTTTTACTTATATAGGCACATTTTAGGAGTAATCCTGGAGTCAGCAGGTTATGCTATCCTCAAGAGCTTCTGCAGAATCAAAGGAAAGGAAGAATGACACAGGTTAACATGGGTCTCTTTTCCCCTGACAAAATTAGCGCTCTGCCAGACAGTCTCTGATTATCCTGATCTTCATAGGATTCTCTGGAAAACATCACTTGAATTTTCTGGCATATTTTTAAATCCAAAATAAAAAAGAGCAAATTTCAAGAAGGAAATATTCTTGAGGGTCCAGAATATATTTGTAGCACTTAAAACTCCAGCAATGACATGTGAAAGGAAGTTTATATTCCCATTCATTTGCTGTTTATATTACATTCTGCCTCCACGGAGAATTTCTTAATCAGCTAGTTAAACTGAAGTGGAAATTGCAAGTGTCCCATTTCATACAGAACTTATCTTTTATTTTTACATATAAGACATACTTTAAAAGTGAATTTTAGAGGTTTACTTTGTGAAAGAAAGGTTAAAATTCATGTAATCTTTACCAGATAGGGTGATATAATCAGGTTATTGCACAATTTGCCTTTGTCTAATGTTTTTTCCATTAGGGAAAAAAAGGGTTATTGGATATCCTGGTAAGGAATAATGCTGCTTGAGTTAACTATCAGTATCAGTTACCAATACATGGAGCTCTTATCTGAGGCCAGGTTATGATTTCAAAGCAGCTTCCAATAGGACTGAGTCCCTGATCTAAGAATAGATTCTCACTACAGTGAATGAGAAGTGTAAGGTTTGAGGAGAGGTATTGGTGTGGGTATCAAGATTGCTCTGACTACCTTAAATCCAAGCTGTTTTCTAAATCTACCCTGTAGTTTAAGATAGAGTACAATGTTACACATAAATTCTAGTACAAAAGGGGTACCCAGTGGTACACACAAAGCAGGAAACTGGCGGTGTTTGCTACTCTGCTACTAGAAACAGCAATAGTGGAAAAAAGGTATCAGAGAATTCCTGTTTGAAGTCAATAACCATAATTATGGCAATGGCTTTCAAAAGGCTAACACTCAACATGCTGTTTTTTCTAAATCAGCTTCATCAGACTGTCTGCAGGTTAGAGCAGACTGTGGCAGAGTTAGAGCAGGTGCACAGACATTCCTCTGAGTAATACTTAACGAAGAATGAAGATTATGCATTAACTTTATAACGCTCCTAGTTTTTGACTGGTTTGTCCCAATGTAGCAATGCAATAAAGCTGAGCAATAGCACAGTACAAAGTGTCAGTGACATCTGGAGAGAAAACTTGGCAAGAAAAGGACCAGAATACTGAATATAGAGTTGGAAAACCTTTAAATTAAGCTAAATATACAGATGCTTGTCAAACTAGGCATATGCCACTAAAAGATATCTCTCACACCGTGTTAAATGAAGCAGACTTAATACATATCTATCTCTTGGCTGTAAAGACCAGATTAATCTCAATAATTAAACAACTACAGAAAGCAAATTGCCCTCTAAAGCAAGCCCCTTCACAACATAATTTATAGGCTCCGTGGACAAAAAGTAACATGGTCATTACAGAAGATAAGACACAGTCCTGAGACAACTATGTTCGTCTTCCCTCTGTGAATATCAGTTCTGGAAAACATAATTATGCTATCATAGAAAGATGTTGAGTACTGTTATCACCATGTAATCTGCAAAGCTTTACAGAGTCAGGCATAATTGTGTATGAGCAATAGCAACTCTAGAGATAATTAAAATGTGTATTAAAAAAGCAGCTACAATTTTTTCAAGTATTTACATTTTGAAAAATCAGAAAAAAATTATCTAAAATTTATTATTCATCTCCACAGTAAATTTAATTTTTAATCACTTTTTGTAGTTAGGTTTCATGAGAATTTTACAAGATGGGAAGATTATCCTCCTCCCTCCATTTTTTAAAGTAGTTCTTCAGTTAGACTAAACAGGATCGCAACCACTGATGTACTCTTCCTAGTGGAATAAGGTCAGAAAAAATTGAGAATCTTAAGGTGACACAAAATAGAGTACCTCATGAATGAAATGAGAAGCTTCAATCAGGACTTCCCCATCCTCCCCTCTCTTAATGAAAAATTATACAACATATAAATGCATTGTTAATTGAATATTGACTTTGAAGTATTTGCCTTGAATCTTGTACAATGTTTTTTACATGGTGTAAAAGAGCACATTGACTTTTATTTGAATAGCCATGAATACAAATTTTCATTATCTCAGAGTTTTTCTAATATATTTTAGTGAGAAAGTTATAAAAATAGTTTTACATGTAAGTTTTCTTTAATGCTGTAAATGTGAGATTGTTTCTTTATTGTTAGGAGTTCTCTCATGTCAGGTTTATGTGAAAACTGATTCATGCACCTAAGATTTAGAGCTCATTTAATGCTCTTGAGATACAATAGCATGCAGGTGTCAGTCCTCCAAATTTCAGTGAAGATTAACCTAATATGCAATACGGTGACCTAACAGTTCTTCATTTGAAAGAAGTCTGAAAAGTAATCTCTGATATAGCCAGAGAGTGAGAATAACCCAGTGGGATTTCCACCTCTTCATTTCCTAATGAGTTTTTTGATAATGAGAGGTGACTTTGCCAGTCACTGTGGGCTCTATTATGGCTAATTTACTCTACTTCACTCTCCTTGTTAATTATTAACACTAGCCTTTTTATCCTCATGAGACCACATTCCAGTTTTTCCCTTCTTAGATTTTTTTTTTCTAAATATATCTTTATGAAGATAATAGTTTTCAGGAAAAGATTTTCACTTAGGGTAAAGTCAGAATTACTTATTTTGCCTTGGAAGACTGTAAAATTGATTATAAAAGCATGGGAAGCTCTTGCTAATGCTTTTAATGCAGTTACAAGGTGAAAAGGCTGTTAATTAAAGAATAAGCACTGAGGTATGTTCCACTTGGGAATCAGTTCTTGGTAGAATGGTCACTTGCCACTCGCTAACATGTCCACTGATTATTAGGCAACTAATTTCCATGGATGCTTTCCAGTAGTTCTGGTTAAAGAAAAAGTGTATAATTTTCCAGATGGCTTTCACTTGCCAGAAACTGTGATTTTCTATATCTATTACCATTAGGGAATTACTGAAATTGGTATACAGGTGTGACATTTCATACAACTGTTGTTTCATATCCTTCAGTTAAAGTTTTACAATACTTGTAATATCACTTTAGTATGGAAATTTTCATAAAATGTCTTTCTTAAGCCTATTCTAATAATTTATCATTATTATCCATTTAATCTTTTAGGGAAAGAAAAATCAGTAGACTTTTAGCAATCTCTTGCATGTGAGGCCAACTCTTGTTTATTTCTAACACTTCTGTCAGGTTGCAACCAAAGCTCAAAGGAACACAAATGACACAACAATGAAGTTAAAACTGGTGTCACAAATCCTTCTTATATGACCCCAGTAAAATACCTACACAGTTTTCAGAAACCAAGGAATTGTTTCAAGTGCATGTAACATCTCAATTAGAGATGTGCTTCCTAAACTGAAAATGTAAGATGGTAAGAAAACAGGCTGAATATCACATCTGAAAAGAGGCTTCAGATTTTTTTTGGATGATCAGACACCCCTTAAAGCAGTGCACAATCCACCTTTCAGGAGTCCAGCTCTCCTGAGATCTACTCTAAGATTAAACAATTCCTGCACCCTTTTTGGCAACCTTATGAGTTGCCATGTGGCAATTTTAATAAGTTTCTGAAGTTGCAGTTGGCCCAACAAAGGATCCAAACAGAACGTTTGTTGGGTGTATTTTATTCCATTCATGGTAAGCTTACTCTACCTTTCTAGACATAATTAGTCTGTTAGTTTAGAAAGCATAGAGGGAAATATAAATGACAACTTTATTTACTCAGTATGGATTAAACGTGAGCTCTCAATACCTCTTATACTACTTGTACATAATTGATTCAAAATGGAGCAATTTGTGAATACCAAATGGTTAATGCATTGTCAGAATAAGGACTGAAATGATGTAAAGGTAGAAAGAAACTGCTCCACTTGCAAGAAATGGAGCACCAGGGCATGCATCATAAAAACAGGCATTGTCACTTTTATTTTGAGCATTATAATTTTTAGAAATGCATTTATAAGTTGCGGGCACATTGAAAAATCTTATGCAAGCAATATGTAAAAAAAAATTAAGATCTTACTGTCATTTCTGAGGGCATTATTCAGCAGCTGAAAAAGTGGAAAGCTGTCCCAGGAGTCCTCTGGCTGTGCCTCAAGTGCTGAATCCATATCAACAGAATACAGAGACAAAAACTTCTCTGCATGCTCAGCCAACAATTCTGGCCACCAAGCGAATGCCTGCAAACATGACAAAATAAAATTACTAAACAGGAGTCAAAGCAAAGAGATGTGTTCTCTCTACGGCAGAATACATCTGGGTATATCACATCATGTTCTGTCTCATTTGGGGAGGAAGAATGGGCCAAGGGAAAAATGTGAAAATATTTTATAAAACTTTGCATCAAAAATCTTAAGAAATCAAACAGATTATTCTGAGAAAGATCATATAATCAGAATAAAAACATAACCACAGGAATCAAAAAAGGAATATAAACATTTGCAACTTTTGCCACAGAGCAAAGAAAAGCATGAAAGCCTAATAATTGAAAAAATTACTGTATATGCTTCTTTTGACTTCATTAAATTCTTAAGTAGGTGAATTAATTTTTAAATTAAGTCCTTATGAATACATTTTGCATTCATTTGATAATCAGAAAAGATGGTGTTAGTGTGAAATTTTATTCCTTGAATTCTGAGAGGCTTCTTTAACAGCTAGAAAGTTATTTTAATTCTTATCTTTGCTTTAAAGATGTCAGCTTCTTCTGAGGAATACATCCAGTTTACCTGTTGTAAATACATCTTTAGAAGTTCACTAATATCTGTCTTCATTTTCAGTAACTTAACATGCTGGCTGGCAAAAAATTATATTATTAGGTAATCCTAGCCTTAAAGAAGAGAAGAAATCTGTGAAAAATATTGTCAGCAAATAAAGCCAGCTCTGCATTAAAGACATATAACTATTGTACCTTTGTACTATCTCATAAATCTAGGCTTTTAAAGGTCAGTGCTGGAGCTGAGCATTGGATCAGGGGGAGCTCTATGATCCTTGAGTTAAAGATGAAAATGAAGGGAGTTTATGAAATAGGATGAATATCAAATACTGCTGAGAGTGTTTTGCTCAGACACATATGTTTTACAAAAACATGTGACAGTGAGAAATACCTACACATGCTACATAGGAAAATGTCATTGCTTTCAAACTTATGCCACCCATTTTGAATGCATAATTTTGAATATTTTTGAGATGCCAACATGGAACATATGTAGCTTGATCTACACAAGAACTGAGTCCCCACAACTTCAATTAAATTTACAGAAATCTTTGCTTGCATTTCTGAGATGTAGGCCCTGGGTAGTATAGAATTATGTATTGAGGTCTGAAAGGCATCAAATAAAAGTCAACTTCTGTAAAGTGGTCTAAAAATGTGTTTTTGCATTGTGGACTTTCTGATGACTGCCTGTAGTTCTTTCTGACATGAGGCAAATGCAGAAATGATGGATTGGCAAAAGGTTTTAAAGAAATGCTGGGCATCCTCTGCCATTACTGAAAAGTACTTCGTGTGTTGCAGTGTCATAACTGAAGGATGACAACTGGCACCATAGTGAGGAGGATAGATGAGGCTTCCAAAACTTTGGCAACAGTTTGAAATGTCTTTTTCATCAAACTGTAAAAAGTTTCTTATTTATAAACCCTGTTTAAAAGGGAGTTCACTAAAGGAACAGACACCTTAATAGAAAATAACTATATGAACAAAAAAACGTATACAGGCACCAGCAGGTGACCCTTCTAAGCAAGAAAAACTCTTCAGAAAATATTCCCAAAATTTTAAAACACAACGAAACTACAATTAGAAAATGAGCACATTTTCTCTTCATTTTCTTCTTCTTTGTAAATGACACTTCGAACCCAGACAGAAATTCTCATTACTTAGGCAGCAAGAAAGAATAGAAAAAAAAAGTTACAGGTAAATGTAACAGCATGGTTGTTATGGATAATAATAGGCTAAAAGCAATTAGCAATTGGTGACACACATTCTAGGAGAACACAAACACTGACTGGATTAAAGGAAAAATGGAGCTCTTAGATTTTAGAAACACACACAAATGTGGCTTTACAACACCAGAAATCATAAAACAGTTTATGCTACATGTTCAACGCACAGTTCCATGCTATAAGCAGAGAAAAATAATGCTTAGTTCATCAGGAATCACATACCTCTCTTCCCTTTGGAAATCCCCGAAATTTGTAAATGTTATGAATTAAAAAAAAAGAAAAAAATCTAGTATTAAAAAATGTGATATATTATTTTACAGATTACTGATCCTTTCAGCAACTGTACCATCAAACACGGAATATTTGCATAACATTATGATGTGATGTCACCATATTTAATATTCAGTTTTGAGTAGCAAATGTATAATTTTCTGATCTTAAATATGTTTTAATATTGAAATTCTGTATGCTCTATAAATTTCAGTGAAATGGAACACTTATTACATGAATGAAGAAAGGGGAAATAATCTTAGCATTATCTTTATTCTTTTCAAGGTACCTTAGATTAGATTACAAACTTTCGCTGAATAAATTTTTCTGAAGGCACATGCAATATATTTACCCTTCTGAAAGACACCACATCTCTGACTGCGAGTAAGTAGTAAAGAAAGCAATCTTTGAACAGAGATATTTAATCATATATATGTATGATTTTATCTGGGTTTTGTTTCTGTGTTCTTTTCCACAGAAGTCTAATATTCTTACAGTCATGCAGATCCTCAAAAAACAAAGACCACAATATATACATTTTATTAAGTAATCATTACAGTGCATCACATTGGCAAGAGTAGTGTAGAACAGGACCTCCAGGGAATTAATTTCAAATCATCAAAACAGCTGTTTCTTCAGTATAAGATAAAACATCTATAACAAGTTCACACATGACAGATGTAAGCTAAAACCCAGATTCCATAGTGTGATATAAAACCAGATGTTTTGAATGATCATATTTTTTAACTATATATACTAAATAATGTTTATTCCTTTGCATATTTTCCCAAAAAATATTTATTGAGTTTTTTGAGAACATTTTAAAAACAATTTCCTGAACCTTGGAAAACTGCATTTCTTAATTAAATTTAAATAATATATACAAGTGTATCTGGCCAAGTTAATTTTTGTAATTCCTTGATAAAGGAGATGCTAGAATTCAAGCTATTACAGTTTCTGTATCATGAAGGAAAAGATGTGAAAGTAAGAAACAAAAATTGTTCTATTTAATTTCTTCTGCCTTACAATGCCATTTTTTAAAGCACAATTTTAAAAGCACACTTTCCGAATCAACAGAAGAGTAATGAGAATGAACTTATTATAACTATCATTATTGTTATATCTATAATCTAGATCTGTACAGCATGATGAAAACCAGCACTCAGTTATATTTTCTTTCTATTTTGAACGAGAGGTGAAAAGTTGGAAGGAACAACTGTATAAGGCTATGAATGTTTTCCATACCATTTCACCACCTCCAGCACAAAGATGCTTTCTCTTTTTTATGCTCTTTAATTTTCTTTTCTAAACCTACAGTTCATTCAAGCGAATTCAAGTAGAGTTTTATTTCACTTCACCTTTCATAAGCTTCAATTCTCTTATTCCTCTGTAAATGTGAACTGCCTTAAACATATGTCAGAAAGTAAAGCTAAAATGTTTCTTGACAGACTTGCTTCGCATCAGGGGAGAGAAAATCTAGGAACAAACCATTCTCTACTGCAAATGCAATTACAGCCTCACCTCTGAATGATGCTCTTCATTTTGCTGCAATACTTCGATACAGAGTTCTGCAAGGTGAAGAACCTCTTCCAGTTTTCTAGCAGGTGTTGCTTGATTCATGGTCTCTATATAAATATAAAATGTAAACCAAAATCGCTTTAGTTACAAACATAATTTACAGTGAGAGAAAATTATATCAGAAAATAATAGGAACGGTGCAAACTGACAAATTTCTAATGTATAAGAAATTTCAGGTGTTATGGATAATAATTTAATACACATAAACTGAGCTGAATGTTCAGATCACTAAAATCAGAAAATACTTAATTCACAAAAGCATCACTGATCATTGTAAACATTATCCATTTAATATGTGAGAAATAACAGGTCCCTCAGTGTATTAGATGCTAAACTTTTGCAATAAGGAAGTTCTTTTTCTCTACAAGGCCATATATACGATGACAGCAGACAGAGGAGACTGTTTCTGTTATTGTCAGTACCATGTCATTCTCACCAGATGACTCATTACTGTCATCAGCAAAATTCATGCCTTTTGCAGCAGACAAAAATATCAAATGTTTCATCAAAATAAGACATTCAATTTTAGGCATATTTAAAAATAAGAAAAGTGCAAACTACAATAATTCAAACAACTAATTTCTAATAACTAATTATTCAAATAACTAATTTTCTACCTGCTATTAATCAGTAATGGTGAATCTCCATTCTTTTCAATACCATAGTGAAAAGTAGCATTATGAAATAAGGATCTTATAACAGAATTAACACAAGCCTACTAAAAAATTCACCTAAAAGAAGCACAAATGCAAAAGTTACAAATGTATTTATGCATACAAAGGCTCTCTCATTCTGCCCAGTAGATTCAAAAAGGAAGCAAACAGCAAAGGTAAACCAAATATAACTAAAATACTTACAGGGAAATGAAACAATGATTAGTTTGCAAAAAAAAAAAAAAACAAAAAACCAACATCATAGCACTAGATTCCAGAGAAAGAGTCATGTGAGATAACGAAGAGCCCAACAGATTTTTTTACAAACATATTTTAATCAGTAAAAGTAATTTGTTCAACTACACAATTTGCATCATTAGGGATTACTTCAGCATTAGCTATTAGAGCTTGTTTACTTAACAAAGCTATTGTTGCTAAGCATAAATTATGGGATGATGGAAATCATGTACAATATAGTCAGATATGAACTATGGTCACATTAACCAGGTTTGCAGAGAATTTATAAAGCTGATAACACGGTCAGTGACGGTTTCAGGAATTCTATTTTCTCATTTTTTGTGCATGTTCATGGAATCACATGGATAGCAAATCACATGAATACACATTTTCATATGCAGAAAATTCTGCTGACATTTCTTTACCACCTTGCATTCATCATGACATAGAACATTAGCAGATTAATTAAACAATTTACCTAATCTCCATGGTGTTAGTAAGAATATCAAGCTGAATAAAATAAATATTTTAAACACTTAACATTTCTAGCAAGTCAAAAGCAATTTTCCAGACATTTTAAAGGCAGGTGACCTTGTCCAGTTCTCCAGCACTAACACACCAATGCAGTGATGAAATATATGGCTTTGATGCAACTTTTGAAGAAACACTGGATTAGAATCTCCAGCAAACATCTATTACAAAGTGATTAAACCCCCACATTGTTTTCATGCAAAAACCAAGCAGGCATATTAGTTATTGAAGCAACTACAAAGAACTTCTTCAAATGTTATTAAGAGAGACCACATTACCAGACACTGAAATAATTTTATTTTTCCGAAACCAGAGTTTAACTCAAGAAAGAGTTAGTGTAGGACCACAAGTCAAGCACAAAGCACACCAGGACACAAAACTACATTCATAATGCCAAGATCACTGTTACAAATACGGTACTGTATTGCATCTACAATTTTTATACTGTAGAATGATAATATGAATATAGCAACAACCATACTGCATCAGGTGACATTAGAAAGGATCGGCCAAGTGCCTATTATTTCAGTTATATTATAAAGATTATTATTGGATTCAGACTAAACCAGTGGTTTCTACACTTATTCTGGCCTGAAATGTCTCTCTCTTCTAGTGGTCAGTGTCCTCCCCTCCCTGAACACACAGCAAGTAGAATTCCAACAGACGACATACATCACTAGCAATGTCACTGATGTTAATGAGTCTTAGGAATAAATCAGTGATATTACTCAGAGCATGACTGAAACATCTGATTTCAACATAAACAACTCATTTTACTACAGATTCAGCCTGATCTTCATTACCTTACCACTAACCAAGGAAACAAAATAATTATATTCCTAATTGCATACATTCCTAATGAAACTAAATAAGCTGCAAACTATTTAAAAATTATATCCTAGAAGGGCTCCTCTAAATTATTAAGAAAATAATTCTAATAATTATATTGAATCTCATGTTGCATTTTTGCACTGGAATAAATTCATTTGTTCCACACCTGCAATTAGCTCAAGATGGCCTAAAAATGGCTATTGAACAGATATAGTCACTAGGGAGAGCAGGTGAAAAAAGATTTACTACCTTACTGTGAGATTATGTTGATCCACCACTGTGATAAGACCACAGTGAAAAGAAGTATGGTCTCAGACAAGTACCAATTACATTGAACAAGGCATTAAGGAAATACAGGTCTGGTCATCTGTGCTGAAGTGATGGATTTTGATCAGAAATGGAGAGGAATGAAGTGTTTTTGTTGTGTTTGTCTGAAATGCATCATAAGCCTAATAAAATGAAGGATTAAAGAGGGGATCAGAAATGATCCCACACAGGCAATGTGGGAATATAGTGTTCCCAAAGTAAGAACAGTTAGGAAGGAGAATGCTGACTTATGATGAGGGATGAGGCTGGCATAAGAATAAATCAGCCATGATGAATGATTTAAACTAGTTATTGCAAAGTTTTCAGTCATTGTGGGACTAATGTTTAGGAACAGCTTTTTCAATAGGATTAGCATGTTTAGGAGGAAAAAGAGTACGAAAACCATAAATACACCTTTAAGTTGAGTATAGCAGGTTTTCAAATGATGTTTCATGGTAGGAATGACTAAAAACGTGGGACATATTAGTCTGAATAAATTCCAATTTCGTATTTCCATGAAACTCACCATGCTATTAACTAGCTTACACTGAAACTATTTACTACTAGCTAAAACCATGCAAATTAGTCTTAATGTTTCTAGCTTTCCACAAATTTTTAAAATGATTATTTCCCCACAAGATTTGTTCATAAGAAAAGGTGGCAGAGAATTGCACTCAGCCTGCATCTTTGGACAACTTTCTAATTTTTGCTACTGTTTATTCACAGAATAAATCAGTACATGCAATTTCTTTTGCAGGATATAGACTTCCCTATGTTTTACTTAAGCTTCATTTAAAGCTTCCTTCTCCTTCTGTAAGTTACTACATCATCTAGCCATTTTTCTCTGTAACTAAACACCTTTCACTTTCAAATTCTAGGGAGTATGTCTTGTGGCTTGGATATCCACCATTTACATGTGTATATACACAAGGGGCTATGAAGAAATTTGAGAGATAAAGAATGAAATATTAACTTTTTTAATTTTTAATTTTTTTTTAATCAAGCAGTTTATATGAAATATGAGTAGCAATAAATTTTTATCTGGAAGTTTTAGAACCTCCAAAACACCTAGACAAAATACTGTGCTTGTCTTTGTAAGCATAAAAGAATTACAGGAATGGAAATCAGTGCTGTCAGTTTTCATTATATTCATGATGTCTTTCTTCCCACAATTACTAAAGGTTGTTAAGATGTGTTTACACTGCTCACACTAACAAGATGCAGCAGGAGTCGAGTCAGTAAATATGCTGCTTGACATCTTTTAGAAAATAAACAGAAAAAGCCATCAATCATCTGTTTCCAGCTTCATGTTCTGCCAAAATGAAAAAGCAAACCAGGCTTTGCAAATAATGGATGCTTTCTCAAGTATGCATTACCAGTGAGTCACACAGGTAGCAAAAAAATATTGTTAAATGAGCTAAGTTAACTGAGTGAACCACCACTGAAAAGAAAAAGTGACTGCTTCATGAACTAATGGAGCCTCGGGCCACAAAGGACTGTCAGATCATCCAGTCTCACCTCCTGTGTCACACAGGTCAGGGAACTTCTCCCCAGTCCTCCTTTCTGGAGACAATCAGGATGTCTAAAACCTAACAACAGTGTGTCTAAAACCTAGCTGAAGCTTGCTTTCCACAAGAGAGTTTATCCTTGAAGACAAATGAACAATTCATCTCTTCCATTTTCTTCCCAGCATGTAAACTGTTAAACATGTGTGATTATTTCTTAGAGACATTTGCCGAGCTCAGGAATCTGCTGATTAAAGAGGCATTTTTTTCTTGGTTATGAGTACAGTGCAACCAGGAGACTCCTGTCTCTGGCCTGCCACTCTGCCCCCAGTGACACAGCATATATCCCTTACTTGTTTTCCCTGCTCTGTATTTCATCCTTCCTCCTTTTCTTCAAACAAGCATGTCCAAAACAAGACACTCGGGAAAGCCTACCTGTCTCCAGGCAGAGGTATTGGAAAAAAGGCAAGTATGCTGAGAAGCCCCCAGGTTCACAGCCTCAATGGGCTTACAGTAAAGCAGGACATAATGTAATTGATAATACAGGCACATCATAATTCGACCTTGATGGATCCAACTCTGCTCCAGCAGGGCCCTGTTATTTGGTCTTTTTAACATGTGAAACCTGCGAAATTGCTTTTAGACTTGTATTAAAACTAGTACAAACATCACTAAACCTAAGCTAGTATGTTACTAAACCTGAACTGACTCTGAAGAATTAACCCAAAACTGGTATAATCTACCCACAGATAATTTAGATTTGACTGTACTGAATTTTTATGCAATTTCTCACAGAATTAATTCTGCATGAAAAAGTAAGGAGGTAGATCTGGAAGGACATTCTATATTTTTCTGATAAGGAAAAGAAAAATCTAGCCTTGTATGAATAGTGAAGTGTAGCTTTAATTATGAAGCCAGTCTTTCTATAATTGCTTTTTACAATTTCAATTTTAAATTCTAGGGGAAAAAAATAAATTTAATTACCATTATCAGCTAAGTACAGAGAGATTATGAGATCTGCAGAAAGTTAGAGTTTACATCTCCTAGCCCATGACCTACCATTTCATAAAGTGAGTCACATTACAATATTTTCAGGTTTTTAAAATTTATCACAGCATTCAATGAAATTACCTTCATGAGGCAATCACAGGGGTTTTTTTTTTGTTTGGTTTTTTTGGGGTTTTTTTTGTTTATTTCTTTGTTTTTTTTTTTAAGAGGGCATCTTGGCTCATGGAAAAGCATAGAAATAACAAAAAGGTAAAAGCAGAAGAAAAATCTAATTTTTTACAGCTGATCATTAAAGTACTTAATACATGATTCTGATTTTGGCAACACTGACACAAGCAGTGTCCTCCTTTTCCTCACTTCTAATTTTGCTTCAAAGGCGGAAAGAACTAATGTCCTCAGCACTTCCTGGTACTGTGGAATAAAACTCAGAGATAACAACAATGGTAAACTGCAAGGCTTCATGAATAAAGAGACTTGAATAACTCATATATTAGATGGAGAGAAAATTAACACTTGAAATTGTAGACTAATTAAAAAGTATTTTTTAAAAAACTAAATAATTTTAAGCCTCTAAATTTCAGAGACTTACTGAAAAATGACAAGAAGAAATCTAATGCTGGCAGGTAAGGAGAAGGGAAAAGAGATGTTGAAAATTATTAATTGAAACAAAATTTGAAGAAATTGTTGATTGAGGACATAAAAGGAACAGAAAATAGAAGAAAATGTAACACAGATTTGCAACGGTAGGTTGAACTAGACTTGTGCAGTAGCTTTTCTAGATAGGATACTTTTGCATAAAAGAACTTCAGTAGATCTCATGTATTCTGACTTTAATAAAGCATTTGATACTGTGCCTCATGGGAAAACTACCAGTTAAGCTGAAGAAAATGAGGATTAAAAAAGAAACTGTGTGGGGGATAAAGAAGATGCCTCTAGTGAAAGGCAATAAGCAGTGCTGAGAAAGAGAAAAAAAGGATTCTCGACAGATTTGTTGAAGATTCATTTTAGCTTCCTTAATATTTTCACCAGGGACTTTAGAATAAATATTATGAGCACAATGACAATGCTATAAAACACAGGTAATAGACAGATTCAGTAACAAAAATTAGATCATTCCAAAGAATGGTAGAGAGAAACATATTAAAATACCTTAAAGAGTTAAAGAAAAACATAATAAAATACTTTAGGAAGGGGTAATACTTTTTGACACATGAACAGCAATAAACATTTCCTATGAACTGGGAATATGTCAGCTCATAAATGTCAAAACTTTGAAGACTGGGTTGAATTAACTTTTCACACAATGGCTGTGTGACACAAGCATGGTACAGACATCAGAACTCCTTGAGTAGTTCAAGTTCCTTGAATATATTAGATAAAATGTTTCTGGTACAACAGTACTGCAAGTACTGAGCAAGGCATCTCATGGAGATGACTTTGCACAGTTCTTGTCATCAGTGTTCAAGAAGGTAGAATTCAAAATTTAATAGAGAAACACTCCTGAAATGATAAAAACAAAAGAACAGTAGGTTACTCTGAGACAGGGTTATCAAAGCCTAGGTTGCATGAGTATAAAACTCTTGTCTAAAAATGCATCATAGGGCATGGAGGATCTGGAGATGATGAAATTCTAATGAAGGATGAACTTATACTTCCCTCATTTGGGATACAGGACAAGGTTAGCATGCTAAAATTTTGGAACTAGTTTTACTGTAAGGTGATGATACACCTGTAGAGAAAACAGGACTCGAAATGACCTTCACGGGGATGAAGCAGGGGACTGAAAAGAGAAGCACAGTGACAAAGTGACTCAGCCCTACTCCTAAAGGAGGATGTAGGGTATGTTTACAAGGGAGTATCAGGATGCAGGGATGCTTTCACAGGATCCCTTTCACAGATCCCAGTCCAGGGATTCTTTCACAGACCTCTGCTCCAAAACTGAAATCAGGGATGTTTGCCTATATCTTCATTTCTATTTAGTTGCACAACAGAGACCAAGAAGATGCTAAGCTGCTCTGCAACTCACTCACTTTCGTTTGTTTGGTGAAATGAACATGCATGGAAAGCTTTAATCAAGTCCTCTCCAGGTACAATGACTCTCTCCACTTGCCTTCTCAGCTTCAATAATGTTTGTAGTGTTCTTTTAAAGCCAGATAGATCCTTCTGAGCCTTGAGGGCATTTACATACTACCCTTCCTTTAGAAACTTGTATGTAATGAGTATGTTAAGGACCAATGTCTTAAACCCAACAAACTGTTGAGTTCCTCCTGACCTTCTCTTGTTTGGAGTTAACATTTATTCAGCCTTTGGCATTCTCTCTCATAGAAACAAATATTGGGATGACAATGGATTTGTCTTTGAGCAATTGTACATGACACAGTAATTATTTGCTCCAATTTTAATGGAATTTATTCTCATTCCTTTTATTCAAACTGTTTGGCAGAAGGAGCCCAGTATACCAAGTTACTACAGTCTTTCAAAAATAATGAGTCAAAAGAAAACTGCCTAATAATTCAAATCTTTACAATCTGTCTATTGCCTCAGAAAGTAATATCCACAGACAATGACAGATACGGCACTGTTTGTTTTATAGCCGTTTACCACTTTAATCCCTAACCCATCCTTTTATATCTGCATAGCAAGGTAATGCACCTGTGCTTAAAAATGTATTTATGTCTAAATTTCTGTCTTTTCTCAGCCAATAGCAGCAAGAGAAGAGGTAATTAGTCCTCAACCATTCAGATTTCAAATGAATTTAAATGGGGAAAAACATTAATTTCTGAGAAGGAATAAATAATGCAATTTATTATTCTGTGTGTATATAGATGTGTATAAAATATAAGCAAAAAAAAAGAAGTCTGTATAAAAAAAGTCATCTTTTTTGAAGGAGAGAAAACAGGTGAGAGAGCCATGTGAATTTCTATAGGCTCCTCACTGGAAGTATGCAAAATGCACATGAAGAATGCTGTTTGTCTCTGGCCTCAGAATCTGGCAGGTCAATTTATGTTCAAAATTATCTATAGAAAGAGTTAATGTAAGTTAAATACTGAATAAGACATGAATATATGCCATACACAAAATTATTTAAAAAGTACTTTCAGGTAGCGAAGTCTCAAAGGCAACATATGCTGAAATGAAAATGGTCATGCTTAAAAAGAGATATATACTGATGCTGTGATTCACATCCTTGACAAATTATAAATCCTTGCTGGAAACTACAAGGGCATTATATGAGAGTTCTTAGATATAGTTCAAAATTATAATAGTAGGTTTCCTGCTATTCTCTTCATAATGGTAATTACACTGACTGAGCAGATTAGCTACTCCATGAGAAATTCAGATGTACGTGTAATAAGGAATGACATGCTGAACCCTGTATAATTGCCATGGGAAATGTAATTTTTGTTAAAAAACTCTGTTCTATACTCATAACAGTACAATGACAGGGGAGTGCTAAATAAAACGTCATCCTGACTGTAAACAAATACTGTTGATGGAAGTGCTGCTTACACCACCATGTTTGCTATTCAGAAAGTAATCACTGTCTTTGGGAAAGCATTCAGTCTTGTTCAATTGAGACAGTGAAAATGAGAGCACTTGGGAAATAAACCTGGGAACCTGGCAACCACACTGCTTAGAAAGGTTTCTCACAAATCAAAAAGAATTTGCATATTCACTTCTCTATTACCTCACAAGGACACTCTTGTAATTCAGGACTCATTATACAGTATCTAGTGCACATGTTAAAGGGTAAATTACAGTTATCTAGAAATAGTTTTTCCTTATTTTCCACAAAAATACAATATATGGTACTAGAGCTAAGCATATTGTACATCAAGTTCATTATGAAATCTGTAGGAGTCCAGCTAGAGACACCAACAGGAATAAGATTGGGCCCTGTTAGTTAGGCTAAAATGTAAGTTTATATGGATTCCTCTCAGTGGCTTTATCTTCTGCATCAGAGAAATGTGTTCAGTGGTACACAAAATTCCAGTGGACACATTCATTCTACTCCTTCTAATAAAATACTTTTCCTGAGTTTCAGATTATTTTCAGTTGCATTTTTAGTCAGAACTGTTATTTAATTAAGCAACAAAATTATAAACAGAGCATGTAAACCTCTAGCTTCGGCTAACTCACACAGTGACTTCCCACTTACTCACTGTATGTGGAAGGCTTTTCTCTCATCCATTCTCTAATCTAGTTATTTGCCAGGTCACTTAAGGGACAGCTTTGCTATCCTGCGTTAAGAAGGGCAATGGTTTCTTCCAAAGCATGCATAAACCTAATGTAAAATGACTAAAATCAGGTACAGTTCTTTTTATTTCTCTTTTTTTTTTTTCCAGTGCCTGTAACTATGTCATCTGTGCCTAATGGTCTGGATTTCTGACATAAAGAGCCTGAGAAAAACTGAGAATAACAAGGGTGTGGCACAAGGAAGATTTGTATTTGAGATGATACATATTGTATAAACGTGTGCACATCATACAAAAGTGCACAGGTGAGGTCTTAGAGTGCAAAGGTCAAAGGAAACAATCTCTAAAATTTTCTCATTTCATAAATTGTTCTCAATTAATTTAAAATAATTGTTTCTGAATTTCTGGTTTGAAGAGATATTTTCTTTAACACCTACAGGTGTAAAAATATTAAATGGAATATTGTGCTATCCAGCTTTAGGTATCTTACCTAGAAGGGAAACTGTCTTGAGTGTGTTTTGTGTTTCATGGTGTGAGATAGGTCCTTTCACAGAGAAATTGTTGAAGGACCCTCAGAGTTCTCCGAGTCCCCTGCTTAAGGAACCTCCCTCTGTTATCAGAGGGGTCAGCAGCTCATCTGAGCAATGTGAGCTCCCATCAACTCATCCTAACAGACTGTGGCATGAATGTCCATACCACTAGTGCATTGCCTGCTCTCTTTTCAAAAAATTACTAATAGATCTCCTATTTACAGGGCACTTAAAGCTTTTAAACAAAAAAACAGTGGAAGCCTTGGAAATCAGTGGAATTTTTTGACTCTTCAGTTATGAACACAGATGTTAAAAAAAGTAGTTTTAATAATTTGCTACTAATTTTCAAGCCACTCATTGGCAAGGAGCTCCTCTTTGGACTACCTTCATGCAAGCTTTGTAGTTACCATGCCAGTCTGTCTCTCCAGATGGAAAATTCATCCAAGCACAAGAGTACTACCACCTCAATGCCCCTTCCTATAATTGTGGTTGATATTATCTGTGAAACCCCACAAAGCATCACAGTCAATCTTCCTCTGGGTACGTATATCAGGTGAGACAAAGCAGTGGACAGCTCTATTTCCCAGTATATGTATGCACAACCCCTCATATGTCTATGCTGCCAGTTCTACTCAGCTGCAAATACTACTTCAGCTGTGCTCCTTGTATGATGATTTTTAAATATTTGGATAGAAAAACACCAAACCCCCTCCCTGTCTCCCTATTGGAGAATATACACCATATCAACTTCATGAAATTAGGAACTACCATCCTTGTAACACTCAGCTACAACTAGAAAAATAAACATATCACTAAACAAATGCAAAGCAGAGAAATTTAAAATCAGTTTTACAAGATTAGTTCTCCTAGCAAGACTTCACTAATAAATGCAGCACTCCTGTTACGAAACAGATGCAATTTTTGCAGATTACTATGAAATTATATTTCTATAAATATACAAACTGATTTTGAATTTAACAAAATCAAACTTTTCTGCATCATTTAGTTATACCCCTTTCACAGAAACTACGATTTCATCATACTCTGAAACAGAAAGTTAGTCAACTGCTAATACATAGGTACATCATAGTTAGGTATGTGAATACATGGACTATACTACACTAAAATTAACGTTTACAATGTTTACAAATGTTCTGGTCAGTATCTTGGTATTGTTCAAATCAAGAAAAATAACAAATCATAAAAGTACAGACACAACACACTACATCTACAATACATGCAGACATGCACACAAATAGTAGTCACCTGAGTCCTTTTCCACTGTTGCTAAACGAAACAAAAAAAATAGGGAAAGAAAAACATCATTACAGAAATAAAACTAATATAATTTAATTAGGGAAGAACAAACACCACATAAAGAGTTAAAATCATCTTTAAATCCTGAGTACATCAAATGAGTGATGGGTTTTGTCATGTGAGAGAAATGGTGCATGTTTTTGAGTAATATATTTGCATTTACTAGTCCTATATAGTCTTTATTTCAGGCTCAGGCACTGAGCTTGCATCCATACTGTGCCTGAGAATTTAGACACATAAATAATATTAAAAGAATACAAGAAAGTAAGATTATGAGAATATTATTTGTATTAAAACCTTTAAATCTCTACTTTTTAGGAATTTGCTATTGGTCTATAGCTCATATTATCTTGTAATAGTTGCATTTTGACTGACTGATATGTTGTTCACTAAAGAAATGTTCAAAGGACAAAAATCTCCAAAGTGTATGACAGCCACATTTGAGGACATCAGTAACGTTATAAAGATAAGGACTACATGCTTTCTGTATGCAATTTGAGGAGTAAGCATTTAATGTGAACACTAAAATAAATTACTTTCAAGAAAATACTGTCATTTCATTGCACAGATACAATAATGCTCCTGTAAATCTAAAAAAGCAGAATGGAACCTATTGCTGAAAAATATTACATTTATATTTGTACAAAAGTCAGATGCTTGTAATGACCAGAGTATCAAAAGTGACCAGTACAGGTCTCATTGCTACTGAAATCCAGTGCATTAAATTTTCTGATGTTATGATACTGAAGCCCTTCATTTTCAAACAGTACTTTATTCTCAGAAATGTACTTCACCTATTTCTCGTTATACATGCAAAGATCTATTGTGCTTTAAGTTTACACCTACATGAAGGTAAAATTACTTAATTAAATCTAGTTATGTTCCAACCAAAAGGCAATAAATCCAAAAAGAAGTCTGCAAGTTGAAAAATGGGCGCCAGTTTTGTGTTTGTTCCAGCTTAGTCAGTGCTAACAGTGTGAATATTCCTAAGTGTAAACTTTGCTACTTGTAGTGGAAGTCCCACAATTCTCTGGGATATAGTAAAAAATCTTGGGAAAAGACGTATTTATATAACAGCAGAAACCTTTTCCTATCCATTTGATTGTCAGTGAGTTCAGATATCTTTTGCAAGCTTTTGTCATGTTATAAAAATTCTTCTATTGTTATACTCATTTTTTCAACAGGTTTGATACAAGACATAAATACGGAACATTAAAATTTCCCTTAATGAATACAGAAGGATAAAAAATAAGGAAAACAGTTTTTTTCTTTTCATTTTCCAGAATAGATTTAATATTCACCTTTTTTTTTTCTTTAACACAACATGATATCATAATTAATTATGATAAACTGGTTACTAGGATGGTTTCATGTTGTTACTTCCATGATATAATACCGGTTGCTATAGTGATGAGATGGGTCTTTTGTTAATCACTTGTGAGATCAGTTAACTCATGTTTTTCAGTGAATTTGAGCAGAAATAAAAAATGGGGGAAAATTTGGCATAAAAATATTGCTACATATATGAGGTTTCTTCATTTTGCTCTTATGCTAGCTATTTTTCTTCTGGTGTACTGCTAGAAATAGATGGTATTAAAAAATTAATATGCATAAAATTTGTATTTTTTACTAACAGAATTCATCCTTCAATATTTTCCTGTAATTACCTCTAGCTCCAAAAATCCAGTGCACACAGCTTTCTAATCCTGAATATATCTGGACATGAGTATCTCAAGCTTTTTGTACTTTATGGAGAATAAAAGTCTGTCTTGAAAAGGCATTTGACTATTATGATTTCCTTTTTGTTCTACATAAGGTTTACAAATAGTAAAATGACATTGTGCATCCTGGCCTTTTTTTTAGCAAAATTTTAGTTTATTTCATTATATACTTTATAGAACATACCAAACTTTCAGAAACCCTTCTTAAACCCTGACTAGGTATCTTTAAACATAGTATTTTGTTCCATTAATCCATTCAATCAGGTGTAATTAAGGTTTTAATCATCAGATTATTATTACACATCTGATAATATGGCAGCAAAAATAAATAGCATTTTTCTATTTGTCTGCCTTATAAACACTTCAGAGAAGAATTTCTACACAGAGTTTTCAAATTTCAAGGCAGTGACACTGCTGTTAAGAAGAGAATTTCCTTTTAGTAGTTTAATCACTAGAAATAATTAACGAAATAAAAAATAACCCATAAACAATCTCTTAGGTTTATGAAGAACTCAAAAGTAAGAACAAAGGGCAACTTAAATTAGGAAGTCCTAGTCTTTCATTCAAACAGGGTCCCAGGAGGCATATTAAAGCAATGAATAGGAAAAAGCTCCACAGTTCACCAGCTGAGATTTTAATGAGACATTTCCCCTTGCTGTGGAAGGGGTTTGTTCTGGAAAGGGAAAAGGCTGCTCACGGAATATGCAGTTAATAGGCATTGTTGGCTTTTACAGCCACTTTGGCAGTTGATTGCTGTACTAACCTTCTATTTTGGCATATTCTGTAAGTCGAGTGTAATTGATCAAGGCAGCCTTCTCCAGACATTTTCTAACCACTTTCTTCACCTCTTCTGCTGGTATGGGAGTGGCAATATCTTTCATTAAAACCTGTGTCAGAGACAATTATTCCACTTCATTACAATCATTACCCAAACCCCACAGGAAAAGGATAAAAGTATCCTAAAGTTACTACAGATCTGATAATGATTAAAGGCAGAAGTGAAAAAAAAGATCTATTTCAGCTGGCAGAGCTAGGTATTTTTATTCTAAGGTTTCTGATCAACCCTGGTTTGACTGTTTATGCTGTATTTATCCCCACTGTTTGGCATCTTGCAGCAGGCCAGTCAGTCTTTGGGTGACATCAAGACCAGTAAAAGAAGAGTATTCCATGGACGGGCTGGATCATGGTTACCACTAAAGCTGTGGTTGTGGAAACTGGCTTGGTTCTCACCTGTGGAAAAGCTTCCACCATTGCACAATCATAGACTCTTCAACAGGGTAAAGTTATTAAAATTCAACATGTCCTTGCTGTGAAAAAATATCATCTATAGTGGGCAGGGAAAACACTGAACTTCAAGCAGAAGATTTTATTATGAACAAATAGCAGAACAGACCATATAAAGGTTTTCAAAACATGTGCGTTGTTACCTCACCTATTGCAAGTGAGGTAAATACCAGGATCTATACCTCTTTATATGAATGCAGCATTATATACTCTGGATTACTATATTAAAAAAAAATTGATAATTCACTTGCATTTTTACTTTAATTCTGTACTCCATTAACTTTCAACAGGAAGGTGTAAGCAAAACTCACTATGTTTTTATCACATTTTGATGTTAGTAATAAAATTTCAGATAACTCGAAACCTTTAAAAAACACTTCTCATGTGGACCCCTGACAAGCTACACTTTTATGTATCTAAAAATTACTGTTAGAAGGAGGGAGCAAGAGATATAGTCTGGGGAAGGATGTGGTCAAAAAAGAAACAGGTTCAGCAAGAGAGAAGCTATTAGGAAGATACTGTTGTAAAGCAGTCTTCTGTAATACATTCATGCAAATATGACTTATCTATGTTATCTGTGTTCACTTGCTTTTTTAAAATTTATACCTTCTGGGTTATCAACAAGTGAATATACAGCATTCAAAGCCTTTTGTTCTGGGTTTGATTTTTTAAAAAAAATTTTTTCAAAGACAGGAAAAGTAAAATGGTTCTAACGCATTCTGCATCCATAGATGTAGGAAAGCACATTTATTCCCAGTCAAGACTGACAGCAGTGTTGCTTGAGCACCAGTTAGAGTACCATTGCCATTTGTAACAGCAGGAATGGGGAGAGAAAATGGATGTTTTATAAAGCATAAAGGAACCTACATGGCACTACAATCACTGAAGCTGTAAGTGAAGTAAAATATATATCCTCAGACCCCTTATGTGTTTTCTGAACATGGGAGAGGTTTTCTAAGTCAGAATCCCTATCCATGAATATCGATTCATTATATCCATATATATCCATAAAATATTATATCCATGGAGATATAATATTTGCCAGGACCAAACCTCTCAGATTTTGGCAAAGAAACACAGCCTGGGATATAAGGTTTTTTAGAATTCATACCTTCATCAGGCTCCTGCTGATACAATCCCTTTGGAATCTCTGCTGGAATTTAAAGTCCTCTTTCCACAGAGTTGACTGAGATGCTTGTATCATTATGAAGTATTCTCCTTTCCAGTCAATACAAGAGGATTTGCTGGGCAGGAGTTCACATTTATCGTGGCCCATGTCAGATTTGCTGTGTATAGCTTTTGCTTCTTAAATTTACTCAGATTATGCATTTATGGAATATTATTTGAGTTATATAGAAGGTCTTTAGTATTACATATTAGTATAGACAATATCAGCAGCATAGAAGGCATAGACAGCAGGAAAGGAGGGCTATAGAGTAGACTTGTACTACTTTAGAGGTAATGCTGGGTAAGTGTAAAATTAAAATGGAACAGAGTCACTGACTACAAGTCAGTGGCTTGAAGTGAGAGTTCGGTAAATAAGCCTGACAGAAAACAGCCCTTTGCCCCTGTGGAAGACTATGAGGAAAAGAAAAAACAGAGCAACCAACTTTCTAGTGAGCAGTTAAAACCAGTAGTAAAATACTTGAGAACACGTAAGTCTGCTTCCAGCAGCCTGAAGGCAAAAGAAAAATGCAGGCTCAGTAGTTATGTAGAATTTAAAATATGTTCTCAAACTTACCCTTTCAAGTAATGAAAGTGTGGCTTTTAAAGCTCCTTCAGGACGTCCAAAAGGGAAACAGTATCTTAAAAAGTAAAAATAAAAAGAAAGTTAAAAAATACTAAAAGAAAAAAAAGGAACATAATATTACCAGAATTATAAAAACTGTTTTGTGATTTTACTTTAAGATGTATCTGTATACAACTTGCATTAAATTATTTTAGCAGAAGACTCTCATACCCGAAGTACTAATAAAAGCAGAAAGCCTCTTCAGTAGTCTAGCATGGAGTACAAACATATCACAGCAGTATCAGGCTACCAGCATCTCAGGCCTAAATGCAGAAAAAAACCTAAATGGCATGAAGCATCACTTCCAATTTATCAAGTATGAAGGATTTAAAGGTCTTTGATGAGTTTAATTGTCATCTTCCTGGAAAGAGGTACTATTTCTCATGTAGCCATGACAGCTACTGGAGCTGTGAAGTAGCATTCTGTATATTGTATTCTATTTTAAAACTGGACAAAGACAAGGATAAAATGTCAGATATTTTAATTTCTAGAGATATAAATGCTGGCAGACATCCCATATTTTTTCTATAACATTAAAAATACCTTAGAAAAGCACTTATCTTAAATTTTATAATCTACAACTTAAATTATACCCACCTCTAAAACAATGTAAATTAAAAGGTGATCGTGTTAATAGCTTTTTTGTTTAGTTTTGTCTACTGAATGATGCAATATAGCAGGTCAATGATACTACAATGCT
This sequence comes from Grantiella picta, assembly GCA_013397955.1. Lineage (NCBI taxonomy): Eukaryota > Metazoa > Chordata > Aves > Passeriformes > Meliphagidae > Grantiella > Grantiella picta. Next base: position 1,564,056 of record VZRM01000665.1, read on the forward strand.
CAGACAACTGTACCCTCTCTTAATCCTGTCTATAAAATCATACGGGGATATCCCCAATGGGAAAAGGGATTTTTTACTTTCCTGAGATTATTTTTTTCTTATTATTACTCACTGAGAATGGTAGCCTCCTACACTAATGTTTTCCACTAGTCAAATCTTTTCTAATGATAAAAGGATTCAGACCAGTGAATTTTAGATCTATATTTTGGTCAGCCAAAACAAAGCCTTCTAAATGAGGTTAAAACAGGATTTCCTGCAGCGAGAATTCCTGTACTTGCTTTTATCTCCAGAAAGACTCCAGAGATAAAATTCACACAGCCAGGCAAGAGGTTAAAGTCCAAGACCTTCATGATAGCTTTCTCAGAAATATTGTCTCTTCCACATTTGATGCTTGACAGGCAGGCAGAGATCTGAAGTCTCAGTAGGTAGACAAGGTGACGGAGAGGAAAGGTGTAAGTACCTTAAGAACTGCTTTAGATGACAGCCACTAGCATGGGATGGGCTGACTGCATCTTAATCATAATGGAACCAGGCTGACGGCAGTGAAAATGAAAATTAAAAAGGCCCTGGGGAGTATTAAAACTGGAAGCTGTGGGTCAGCTGGCAGGCAAGGAAGAGCGTCTTTTTCAGATGGGTGTGACCTAGTGACTTAGGAGGACACAGCAAATGTTCAGTGCTGCTCTGAACAAGCAGAAGGAGACATGCACTCTTCAGTTAAACTGCCCATGACAGCTGACCAGTGCACACAACACTAGGCAGTGGAGCGAGGGCAAAGCTTAGAAAAGTACCAACATACTACAGGGAAAGTGCTGATGATCCTTGAAAGTCTGTACCACTGATCCCCTAACTATAATAATCAGCGTGACTACAAAATGTTAAGTGAGATTAGAGGAACTGCAAATTCAAGATTTCAACTCTAGACATATACACTTGACTGATGTTTCATTAGGACAAGGTATAATGACAATATTTTAAGACGGAGGTTTGAATTGCTTCCTAAAGCAGCTAATTTAAGATCCACAAAAACCGATGTTATTCTGGATTCAGTCTCAGATGTGAAGAGGACATAACTTGAGAGGTGCAGAGCAGAAGAGGTGCTCCATAGTAATAATCATGAGACAATACAATGTAATACTGTAGCAAAAGAGAAAAGGCCAAGAAAATTCAGTACATGTACATTTAGCACATGTATATACAATTTCAAAATGGGATCTATGAAAAAATGAAGAACTTGAAAAACACAAGTAAAAACTTTATAGATGCAATAAAAAAAAGCAAGATACCTACAAGCAGCTTGAGGTAAAATTCAAAAAATTAGCAGCAAAATGCATGCCACAATTAAGAAACCAAAGTGGTAACAAACAAACAAACAAATAATAATCATGAAAGTCTCTGAAATATTCTAGGGAATATAACAAATAAACAACATGGATGCTCAAACTGACAGTGGAAAGGACAGTGGAAGCTGGAAACCAGCCTGGGAGATGGTGGGACTGCCTGATAGCAAGGAACATAGGGCATTCAAGGACAGTGAGGCCAAAGCAGAGAAATTCAGTGCATACTTTGCATATGTCTTTACTGTTGAATGTATTTTTCAAAATATTCTGCATTTCCCAGTTATCATAACAATTTTCATGGACTGAAATATGGAGTTGTTTTAATACCATGTTTTCCTAAGATAGCAAACTGACAGCCAAGGCTATTCTTTGTTTATTGATAGCAGTGATTGTTATATATATCTCGAGTCAAGGTTTTATTTAAAATGTTACTTCCAATGCTTTGTCAGGATGTCCTACATTGTGACTTTATATGCTTAATAAAATCAGATTCTAAGGCACTATCTATTCTTCTTTCTTCCAGTATTATGCCAGTTGTTTAAATTCAGACATTTCACCTACTTTTTTTTTTTTTTTTTTTTTTCTAACATTTGTTCACAGTAAGAAATAGTAATTACTCCTCACCTGGCAGAGCACAGTTTGTCTGTATTGATGAAATAGGATTTTAAGGCAAACCTTAGAGTCCCTTGAAGGATAAGTCCTTTATGTTTGAATGACACATTTAATTGCTCTTAAGGAGGAGTTTCTAATGCTGTTTAAATTTGCTCAAAATCAGAGCAAAGCCAGAGACACAAAGATTCTATAGTCACTGATGCAGCCCCAGCTCATTGACAAAATCTAATGTCTAGGTTAGCAGACATGATGGGGTTTTTTATTTGTTCTACCTCAAAAGAGAAATTATACGTTTATGCATTTATGTATTTTGTAATTAGTCTCATGCATGTGATGGCCTGAAAGTAGGAAGCACTCTATTCTGTGCTGCTCTGTATCGTTTCTGTTGCAAGAGCTCTTTATTCCCATAGTAGGGAGGAAAGAGGAAATGTGTCAGGGAAGACTCTTAAAGGAAAGGAAGGATCTTTTTTTTTTCCCCCTGAAAGGAATACTCTCCCAGGGGAACCCTAGCTCTCTTTAGTTTAATATAGATATGAAGTCCCAAGTGAAGACTCCTATGTCCTCTCTGCTCAAAAAAATCCCCCACGTCCTATGACGCCAGTGAATATTAGACATGAACCTCATCAAACCAGAGAGGCATTTAACAAACTCATAGTCAACCCTGTCAAACTACAGTTCTGTTTCACACAGAACTATTTAAATTGTGGAACTGGCTGTTATAAGGCGATACAGAGACAAAACATTCTATAAATACAGTCTAAAAGGATTACATTGTCAGAATAGTGGCAGATAGGTTGGCTTAGTGTGACAAAGTAACAGGTTTGGTGGTCTACATGCCATTTTCATACTAAGTCTCATAAACCATCAATTGCTACAAAATAGCAGGAAATCCCACATTTCCTCTGTTTCTTGTAGTCCTTCTCTAAACATCTTCTACTGGTATTGAGAGTCCTTAATATGATTTAACTTTATTGAGCATGATGGCTCTTAGTTTATTTAGGAAAGATATCATGAAACCAAGAAAATTACATTAGATATCAAGAAAAGTTTAGCTGCCATCTATCAAAGATGTTCTCTATTCACATGATTTTATAGATCCATAGTAATCTAGAAATAGTTTTGGCTCAGCCACTTTCATTCAGACAATTTTCTTGTTTAGAGTTATACAAAGCTTGAATTTTGAAAAATCAACAAAAACAAGGCCTATATTCTTGCACAATCTTTTTTAGCACAGAAAAATACAACATACATATTACACAAATAAATTTTAAGTGCAACCTCCTGTGTAAATAAATTATTCCATATTTAAACTATTGAAAATTCCTTTGCAGGTAGACTATCTCATTTTCATCCTCTTGCTCAAGACCAAAATTAAATAGCATAAGAAAATTATTTCAGAAAAAAAATAATATTCATTGAATAAATTATACACTCACCTGAAATGGCTTATTTGGTTTTCTAAAAGGGAGGAAAGTCTGTCCTTAATTTCCTCAAACCTTTCTTTCTCTTCAACAGATACCGTTCCAATTCCATCTGGCCTGTAATATTAAATATTTAATAACCATTGATATCTTTTCTTGTTGATTCCTCTTTGGACAATGATCTTTACTAGTAAAGTTTTCATTGAACATGCGTGTTAACTCCCCTTTCCCTTTTCTCATTGCCCCAAAGGATAAACCTTTACTTATGAATATAGTTAAAGAACAGGCTGCAACTGGACAAAGAATTTAACTTTTGAGTTGAACATTCCAAGTCCTAAGTGTCTATGTGATCTCAGTATGAACACAGCTATCATATAACTCTCCCAAACCCTTCCAAAAGGTGGACAATATCTTCTCTCAAGAAAAGTGGTACTATTGTCATAGTAAAGAGGCCTACTCAAATCTTGCTGAATTTCAACACCTTGAATTGTCTATTTATTTTCCCAGAAGCACAATATGGCTAAAGGTGATTTTAAAATACAGATGGGAGGGAAACTAAGTGAGAAAAGCCACAGCAGGCAACACCTAGGACATGCATAGTGAGGACAGATTGATTCCCCATCCTATATTGACAAACAGCATCATGTAATCAAGACTTCCATGTAGGCATGGCATTAGAGATACAAAAATGAGGTCTTTAAAAAACAAAAGCACTGGCATTTTTTTTAAACATCAAGTTAAAGCAAAATAATGAAAAAATAAACCTCTATGATAAGCATACACTTAATCTAAAGTCTTAGCCTAAGGGTGATACTAACGTATTTATATTAAAATGATGACACAAGTAAAAAAAATTAAATACACACTTCCCAAATACTATTTTTGCCATGTAGTCACAACTTCCCCACATACAGCATACTTTAAAAAGAAGTGTCTGAAAACTTCCTATTACTTTCTTAACTTCCAGCTCCAAGGTAACAAATTAGTTACTGCTTCTCTGAGTTTCTGAACCTGACACTATGGGTGGATCTGCCCTGTATCTTCTCCAGAGCCCCCAAAACTATTGCAATGTTTCTAGAACTGAGAAAATTGTAGTAAAATGACATGAAGAAAGACAACATGCTTTCTTGGAACATTCTGAATGTTCCAACAATCGTTCTAGGATTCTATGAACATCTTTCTCCTAAATTGTAACTTTAACTTTCTGCACTATACTTACATCTAGGAGGGATAAGGAACTACCTGATCATAACATAAACAATTCTCTTACCCTTTAAATCACTTACATTTGTGACCTGTCAAGTCAAGGTGAAAAGAATGCCCAAATTCCTTAAATTATTGTGAAGACAACAATAAAAAATCAGATATGGTGGGGATAGGAGTAGTCAGGCACATCAATATACCATTGTATAAATTTGATGTGAAAGAGCAAAAAACTTATCTTCTCTCTTTTGATGGATGCCAGGATACTTTACCTCAGCCTTCTGACAAATAGAATGAGCTCAAATTTAAGTAAATTGCGCTGTCTGATTTCATTGTCAAGAGAGATTGCACTCTGGACTGATAAAGTAAATAGTTCTGTCATATTAAGCCTCGCTGAGGCATGTCATATATATGTCAGAAAGGACCTAGGGGTCCAGATAACAGTAAGTGAAAAAGGTGAGCCAGTAGGATGTCATATCTGTCAACCTGCACTAAGGCTAGGATCGCTACATACCAGGGACCTGTCACTTCACTGAGTTTGTTGTCATAAGGAACCTTGTTGACAACAACTAAAATTTTCAGAACTGCTAAATACATTTGCATAGAAGCATGTGTCCCAGAAAAAGGAGTACACAAAAGGGTGTTGGAAAACTAACATCTATGACCTGAAAAACTCATCTCTTGAAAATATGCTTCAGAAAATAGCACAATTTTGTTTCTTCTTGTTGCAAACCTTATTGCAACAAGAAGAATATAAAAATGCATTTTTGAAACACAAATCTGAGACATATTGTGCTGGTGATAGCTTTTTCTACTTTAGGGAATATATGCCTACTACTGATAAAAAAGAATCCGTGGAAGAAGAGAATCTGATTCTGAGATGAGCTGAAATAGAAAAAATAGATAAATAGCTTCAAAATTCCCACTCATTTAATCTAGATTTTTACAAAATTTTTAATTACTTTGAAGACTGAATAAAATAAATAGCACTGTTTTGAGCTGATTATTTTTATTTATGAATGACTGTACCTGCCAAGTAAATCGGACTTTAGTTTTGAAAGGTTTAGGTCATTCATAAACTATGCAAGAAGTATTTTGCAAGTAAAAGCAACAACAAATGTGTCTTTCCTACTATCTCAAATGTTAGGCCGTTTGGATTTGACTTTTTTTGAATTCAAAACCAGTACTAAGCTTTGCTATTGCAGCCTGGGATCTCTTACAAGAACTTGGCCAAGATAAGTGATGGACTGCCTCAAGAAGAGGCATTTTAACGTCATCTTGTCAAGAAGGTAATGGAGAGTGAATTTTCCTTTCCCTCATGCTCTTTTTCCTTCTTATTGTTCACAACAGTTTTTAGAATTAGAAAACTAGGTGAAACAGTGAACACTCAAAACCTGAGTAGTGTTCTCTCTCTCTACTTGTATTAGTTTTCCATTTTTTGAGCACTCTGTCAATTGGATTTGGATTGGCCTGTCTTACCTGGTCAGATAACAGCCCAACTGGCACTGATGTAATGTTATCTCTGGTCACAAGTCAAATTGTTTAATTCACTCAGACTTAAATATCAAAAGAGATGTGAATAAAATACCTCATGAACTAGAGCAAGTAAATTAAAGTGGAAGGTAGCTGTTAGACCATAAACCACTTAAATAATAAACCAAAAATAAAAGATGACCAGGATTTTAAAACTTATTTTCACCACAAAAATCTTGCAAGATTGTTGGCCTTACAGCAGTTTCTTGAGAGAAGTTGATTGATTAGGTGGTGGATTTCAGTTTTCCTGTTGGAATGGACTTTTTCCTCACTTGATATAATCCTTTAAGGCTTGGAGTATCCTCTAGAATTATTTTGACCTCTAGAAGTCTTAAAACCTGCAAAAATTTGCAGAGGTCACTTGATGAACTGTAGGATTAAGATTATTGTGAATACCTATGGCATATGAGATAAAATTGTATTCCAGTTCCAATGCGAATTAGATACCATGGACACTGGGTTGACTATGGATTGTTTCCAGCCCTCAAATTTGGAAACAGCTTCTCCTAGTGGCCTCTTGGAGAGTGAATTGTTACCTTAAGCAAGACTGCTTTGCTAAAACAGCCTGGGAAATGCTAACTGAACATGGCTGACTTTTTCCCTTTGGAACATCATTGATACTGCTGTTTTTTTTGTATCTTTATGGATTTTAAAAATGTTAAAAGTCCTTTCAGTGAACTTTCCTCATTAAAAACATGGACCAACACTTTGGTCTGTTGTGAAAACAAAGATCATGAGGAGAGAAATGCACAGATTAATATTCTAACATACACAGAGGTATGACCAGTAAGGCTGACCAGAAAGAATTTGCCAGAGAAAGATGAGAAATTGTGGTGAAATATTAAAAAAAAAAAAATTACTTCAGCTGAGATCTTTAAGACATTTCTATAACCAACTACATTTCAAGGACACATAAAAAACAAAAAAACCTCCTTAAATGGCATCTTTTCTTCTAGAAACCAATTGTTTTAGAAGACTTCAGTGCTTTCTAAGAGCACTTGCTTTTATATTCAGCGGGATGCACAATCGAAAGAACAGTGACAAGTTTCAAATTAGCAAGATAAAATTTTCACTGCTTTTTCTTAGTAAACCAAAGATTAAATTGTTTAGAGTTTTGATGTAGAATTTTTATTACCTATTTCTAGGACTTACTATTCAAGAACTTAAATATCCAAAATTGCCTTTAAAACATAACTGTATTAACTAAGGCTTTCGCAGAGTCCATGATTTATGTTAGAGAAATCTAAGAAGCAGAGAGAGCAGACGTCTTTTTGTTAACAGAAAATGAAGACAGTGCATCACCACATGGCATTCAAACATAGCTTTAACCAGCAGACACTTGAAGACTGAGCATTTTGTTGTTTATATTAACTATTCTTCAAATATTCTGACATAAAGCTGGCACAATAGAGCCTTCTGCTGTATGCATTTCTCAGGCTGCTCCGACATCTGCTTACAGGTCGTGCCCTTTTTTCACAACTGAATGAAAAAGAACAATTCTGAAGGTCACTAAAACATATTAAGATGATAAACTGGATTAATTTTTATTATCTTTTATGCAGTTTTATTTTAGGTGAGATTCATTAATGCCCTTCTACTGAAAAGCAAAGCATGTATTAATATAGTATCACTTTACCTAACATATAAGGGTATGTAAAGGCAGTAATCAGTTAAGATTAATGACAAAATATTGTATAACATTTAGAGAAGATAAGAGTATGTAATAACATTCCTTCATTGCCTAAGATGGCAAGTATAACCTTAAATACCCAGAACTTTGTTCTGATATTTCTTAATAATGCATGAATTATGTTTAATTTTCTATTGAAATTTTCTCTGAGGCTTTTCAGCAGCAGATTTATTTTGAGACATTGAAAAATGTGCCTCTGTTATTCATGTAGTGAGGACACACTTTGTTATAACATTATTATAGCTAGGAACACTTTCTAACACAGGGCAGTAGCCTTTCTTTAAACAACATGGCTTCAGTTGGCACTGCAACAAGCTGAAGTTCTTTGCTTCTGGCTTTGAATACAAGAGAACCCTACTGACAATTTTTTATGGCTATTTACAAGAGTAAAACTGTGTCACTAATTGAATGACATACATTAAAAATATATACAGAAACTAAAACAGTTACTCCAAATGTGACTATTTAGAGATGTCTCCAATCAGAGGCTTGGGGTGTGATGCTCATAAGCAAACCAATTAAAAAGGAGAATACAGATTAAATTAAAGGTTTACCATCCTCTGTGCTTCATAGACCTTGGAGATGACCAGCTTCCAAAAAAAGAACGGTTATTTGGATGATGCAAGATGCTTAGCACAGGGCAGTACATAAAACTGAAAGACCTAGTGAAAAATTTCTATTCTCAGCAATGCCCAACAAGCCTCAGAAAAGGGGAAGATTGTGTTCACTTGAAGAAGATGGATAGTTTTTCATTTTGAGAGAATACCGCTTCTCATTTAGCTGCACAAACTCACATAGCATATCAATCCTACAAGGTCTATTTTCTCATTCCATGGTTCTGGGCAAATGGTGGCTGATAACAAATGATTTCTAAATAAAAACATGGGCTTAAGTATGAGAAATCCACACTCTCCATTTCCATTATAGAGGGGTAATAGAAAATGAGACAAACTACAAAAATGAAAGACACTTGTTCCATCTCTAAATGCTGTTATCAAACATGAGACAGACTAGCAGACTGATGTAATGTACTTCTGATGTAAAGCACGTCCCTAAAGATCCACACTGTAAAGGAACTCAGGCTCCTTCCTCCAGCTGTCGGACAGCCTTGGAATGGATCTAAGCTTAAAGCAGAAGGTCCAATTGCCAATAAAAACAGTGAAAGTAGACTTCACACCTGCTATCATTAAAACACAGACAGAACATGTTGGGTTGAGTGAATAAGAAGCATAGCAAACCAAGGAAACATTTTCAAATCCTTAAAATTGAAATGTTTCATAAAATCCTGTTAGGAATTGTTTCTGGGAAAACCATCTAAGAAAAAGTGCACATGATATTCAAATGTTTTATAGATAAAATTATGTGTGTGAAAATTTAACACTTCTGGGAAGACATAAATTGGACAAAACCTTTCAGGTCAGATGATGACCATGTGCAGATAAATGGTGAAACTACTGACAAGTTCTGGAATTTTAGTTTAAGTCTCATTATATATTGTTCATGAAATATACAAAATGAAGGAGAAACCTTCAACCTCACTTCAGAATTAAGTTAATCAGAGATGAAAATACTGATTCAGAAGTTCCAGAAAAAAAATCACGAGACAGAGCAAAGTAATGATATTATTTTAATTATATTAATGAAGTTCCTTGTCCCAGATTTAAAAGGCATGATTTCTCTGATACAAAGTGTAAAATTGCAATAAATGTTTCTTATCACAAAACACTGAAAAATTAAAAGACATATATGAATGCATAGCACTCTCCAAAGCAAGAGCTCTTCAAGCAAGAGGAGGCTGAGTTGTGGAACCTGCTGCCAGAGGTGTTGGGGGTGAAAAGGGCTTACAGAGGTTCAGGGATGCAATGGACAAGTATCTAAAACGAAGGTTTAGTAACTCCAGGTTACCAAACAGGCATATTCTGAGCTGCAAAGAGTTGGGGGTCTGAAAGAGGAAACACTGCAGATGCTTGCCCTGCTTTTGACAAACTGGTCAATGCTGGAGATAGATGACTAACCAGCTTAGAAGAACCCTGACTCAATACGACTGTTCTATGGAAAGACACACGTGCAGAAGCTGTTACAATAAAGAAAAAAAAACCAACCTATTTATCTTCCTTTAGATACTGATTTTTGTAGCATTACTTTCACATTCACTTCTCGTATCTGAACTTTCAATATATCAGATATCTTTCTGAATAGAAAAACTTATAACAAGGGAATATGCTTGAATTTTGAATTTTTCAATTCAGTCTGTAACTCAGCAGGTGGAAAGAAGTCACTTCACACTTCATATGATACCTACCAGCATTCATTTCAGGCAAGAGGGACTGAATAGAAGTCACAGCATGAAAAGTAGACAAGAGTGAATGTGATGGGGAAGAAAACAATAGCTCCTACCTGGACTGTTTAGACTGATATGTCAGCATTCAGGAATGTCCTACAGTTCCTTGTTCTGCCCATTTCACTTTCACCAGCAATAAGTTTATGCATAAGTGCAGAGCAAAAAGTTTACTTGAGAACTAACTATTTTGATGGGGACCATATAGAATATTTCATGGGAATGACCATGGAATATTTCAAAAGAAAATCATTCTGATGAGAAGCCAAAGGAGATGCTACTGTAAAATTATATAGAACCAGAAGTACAGACAATGAAAGAAGATTTTATTTACTAGAGAAAAGAAAATAGTTGATTCAGAAACAAGGGTGTGTATTTGAACAAAGCAAAGCTTTTCTTTTAGTGAAATATTTCCTTTCTTGGCTATTTAGAAAGAGAATGTCTCAACACTGTCATCTACAAAAGCAGAAATACCTTTTCTACACTAGCAGTTTGTTAGCCCAGTTGTAATGGACTACTAAACAGGAAAGGAAAGGCACAAATAAGCCCTGAATTTCTCAGTCTAGGACTCAGCACATTGTGTTTGACTCTGACTAAACATTTCTGTTCCCAAACCAACAACACTGGCATAAGACACACAAAGTACCACCATGCTTGATAAATCTATCAGAAGTTGTTACCTATATCTTCATCTCAAGTAAGAAAAAAAAAGTCTGTGGACTATTGTCTGTCTCTGGTCCTGAGACCAGGAGACAAGGTCTGATGCATACAGCCTACACTGGAGGTCAGTTCAGATCTCCTCTGTGCTCCAAATGCCCCTGAAGCTCTAGGACAACAAAACTTTAACACATTTATTCCAGGTGCTTTGAAATAAACCCATGGTGACTGTATTAAAGTCTCCAAGATCTTTACAGCCTGTGGCATGAAACATGTTCCAAGTCCTAGGGTACAGCAAAAGACCATAAGACATACCTGAATGTTCAAAAAAATCTAGGAAGAGTTTTGAAAACATATGAAGAGTAAAAAGAGCCAAAGCTGGCTCAGACTGAGTTTCTCATGACCAGAAATGAAGGTGAGAGACACTGGTATCTGACTGTTTGACTGATGTCACTAGATTGCCTGTTATTTTAAAATTCATCCGTAAAAGAAATGGACAATATGAACTAGAGATATGGCTGCATTTCTACATGATCCTCCACCACCTGACTTCGAGATCAATTTTGATGATCTTTCTCAGGCTAGGGGAGGGTCTAAGATCCCTCTGTGAAGCAAAGGTGACATATAAATTAAATACATCATGCCCAGAGTATAAAGCCCTTTGTTCTGTGGTCTTTCTGATTCCCAGCCTGACTTACAAAACAGAGATGTATAACGCCAGGGACCAGCCTAGAACTTTGGCCTGTCATGCATTGTCTGTGAAATTCTTTTTTACCTTTTACTATTTCTTAGTGCTGCAGTAAATGAATGAGTGGGTATATTATGTGCCCGTATATGTATGTCTGTCATTCTGAGTGAGTGTGTCTGCCTCTGTCCTTGACTTACTTTTTTTCTTTCATGTTTCTTTTTTCTTCCTTTTTACAATATCTCAGTTCTAGTCAGACCCTCTCTGTTCAACACTTCTTTTATCCCTAAAACACTCATAATGCTATTCAGAGAATATCTGTACAGTAGGAATAGACAGAATACAGAGTGCTTACCACTGTGTAAATGATGTGCTCCCTGAGATATTTTCATGCACTGCGCGCACTGTTGTCCTTCACTCAAATTATGAAATAAAAAGAAATGTATCTACCTTTCTTTTGAATTCTTCAAATAAGTTTGAGCAATTATCACATATATTTGTCTTCTTAGGTTGAAACCAGTAATAAAAATGCGACAAACAATGAAGACAGACTCAATAGGAAATATGAATGTGTCAGGTTCTTGAGGAACTGACAAAGAAGCATGCTTTTACAGAGAATAGGTTACCAAATAAAAGCCAGAAATCTCCTAACTTACCAGAATGAATGTTAAGATTCTTGACAGCATTTCAAGCACATTCAAGCACATTTCAATTTTGGATATTACTATCACATATTACATATTGTTTATCTACCACTATGAAATCACTCAGGTCACAGATGCCCAGCTCCAGATGAGGCTTTGTCTGAGCCAATGAAGGAAACCATATCCTTCCTAAAGATTGCCTCTTGTTTTCTGGCTTGAGGACAAGTAAAACAGCCTCTATGGCTGACTGGTTGCAAACCAACATAAGCATACATCTTGGACAGAGGATCTTTCTCTCTCCCAGTCTCTAACAAGATTCAGTTTTGGGGATTTACTGACAGCAACAGAGTAATTTCTTTTTGGGACTGTGATGTTTTCCCCTAGTGACAGGATTGGATCAGGTGGGAGGATTTATTGGGTTTCCCCTTGTTATTTTTGAACTTCTTAAACATATTCCATACAGCAATCTACAAATCTAGTGCACAGAATAGGGTGTAAATGCATGTTCTCCTATAATTTGATAGATTACCTGTCCTACTCCCCACTCTAATACAAGGAAGACAGGGAGCAAGTTCATTGAATTGCCACTGTGATAGAGACTGGAGCACGTGCTCGGAGGTGAGGCTGAGGGAGCTGGGCTTGCTCAGCCTGCAGAACAGGAGGTGTCGAGGTGGGCTGAATGACAGCACCCCAGGACTACTGGCTCATAGGCAAGAGGCAATAGATATAACTACACTAAAATTAGAAAGGTTCAAACTGGGTAAAGACCTGACTGGAAAAAGCCCTGAGCAACCTGGTCTGACCTAGTACCTGACCCTGTTTCATGCAGGAGGTTTGCCTAGAGATCTCCTGTTGTCCCTCCCGACCTGAGCTATCCAATGATCTCATCTGCAATAGCTGCTCTCCAACAGCAGAGCTAGTCCTCTCACAGTCTGGAAGAAGATATAGACGAAGTAGTGCTTCTTTTAAAGAATGTGCTCAGCATAGCAAAGAAACAATTTTTTCTACATCCTTCATTTGCAAGTGGAGTGAAGATATCACCCCCAGATCCATCACTGTGGCCAAAAGCTCCTCAAGTAGTCTACCTGTCTAGTGGAAAGGATTCCAGAAGTGTCCTAGCTCTTCCTGGCTGGGGGTCACATCCAATTCCCGATATATGTTATTTCTCACTGTGATAGCACAGACAGAAGAACTCAATAGAGTATGACTAGCTGCCAAGCTACAGACTGCAGAAAAAGAGTCAAACTTTAGGTTACATTGCAAAATTGTTCTAAATGTTTACTGGAAACACAATTTTTTACCACAACACAAATGCAGAATGAGGAAGAGCACCCTTTGAAAGGAAAAGATCCTTTAATCTTGAAAACATATTGCATAAAGACAATACATACTGAAAGGAGATTTTTTTAAACAATAATCTGTATGAAACATCCAGTACCCCTGAAGAAACTTTCATGGGCTGATTTGTGTTGTGTGCAGTTCCCTACCTGGTGAATGCAAGAGCCTACAAATACTTTTACAGAGACTATGCATTTAAATACTGTGAATTAAGAAATATATCATTACATTACCTGTTACCATGAACATGAGAAGCACAAAATGCAAAGCTGTAGTGGAGTAAGGTTGGATCAATAACAGAACCATTTTCTGAATATTCAATCAGTTCATCGAGATAGCAGAGATGGCGGTGACAGCCTCTCACTCCGTAGCGCGCACAGTATTCATCCAACACAAAGACTTGACCTGGGCTAAACCAGCCCTGAAAGAGAAAGGCAAAAAACCATGCAACATTTTGGGATTTATAAAAATATACGTTTCTATTCTTTGTCTGATTTAAAGCTGAAACATGTATTTTTATGTCCATTACATAAACTTTTTATGTTACAATGATTTACACCTGACTAATACTGACAGCACTGGAAGTTAGATCCTACAATAGCCTTCTTACTGAAAGCATTAAATGTCAGGAAATTATTTGCAGTTATCAGTTACTGCTACTATGAAAGATATAGTTTACAAACAACATATTAATACATCCAAAGCCTGGTACAGATTAAGTTTTATCAAAACCTAATATAAAATAAACTAACACTTTAAAATACTTAATTTTGTTTTAGTAATCAATTGTAAAACACAAACCAATGTTTGGGTAATGCTAAGGGACATTAACATGGACATTAAAACAGTTTCTGGAAGGCAAGCTCTCTGTGACTGCAACTTTAATATTTTCAGCACAATTCAACCCTTTACCCATGTAACATGCATGCACTTTTAATAACTTCTGAACAACTTTTAGTAGTAAAGAGATACAAAGCTAGGTAGTTTGTTAAACATCACCTGAGTAAGATGAATAAGATTTGACCTTAAATAATAATTGGATATTCTCAGGTTTACTAAGAGCTTTCTTGGTCAGAGTCTTGATGAGACCAGAACGGCATAACCCTGACATAGACATGTGCAAAGTACAGACTCCTTCACCCCACAAAAACGGATGCTGAGTGAATCCAGAGTGTAAAAAAATAGAATTGATTCTTGATGCAGAAATATGATAATAAGTAGCCCAGTGAGCTTCCAAAAACAGCATGGAGAAATATATAAAACTTTGGGAAACTACAACTACTGCATAGCTGTTCTACATATGCATTTTTCTCCGTTCTTGTTTTAATTGCTAGGATATTTCCCTTTCATCATCTTTCATCATTTCATCTCATCAAATAGTCAAGAGAGACTGAGGAATACCTTAACTCAAATATATAATAACTTGGATAAGCAAAAGGATTTTGCAAAGTCATGAATTTGTGACATCAATATAGCAGCTGAAGACCACCATTTCCCTAAAGCTTGTGAATACTTCTGCAAGATCAGATGTTCAATATTTATACAAAAGTACCATTGAAAAATACTTAAAAATATATTCACATCTGTTTTAAAAAAATCTGTGTTTTAACTTTACTAAAAAACTTGCATAAGATAGGAGTTCAAACATTATATCCTCCCCCAGCTCTTCAACTGAACATATTATCTGCAAACAAGAACACCACAAAGTTATTTCATATTTAATAAATTTGTTTGCTCCTAATTATTTTCTTTGAAGTTAATGTTTCAACTGCCTTTAAGGAGCTTCAGCTGTTTCTAGAGAACACGTATCTTTGTTAAAGACCACAGAACAGTACTAAGCATTTTAATCTAATATCTGATCATGTTGCAGTGCCTCATGTAGCTTACACAATGTTTGATAGAAAATATGGCATTCTATTGAAAGAAAAAAGAAAAGGGATTTTAACAGATTTTTTTTTGCAATAATATGTATCCTACACCTAGACACAATCAGCAGTGATTATTGTGATTGATATTCTACAAATATGTTGTCATTTTCACTGATGTCCCCCTACATTTTTATGGAAAACATAACAAAATGTTGCATATCATTGCCTAACATACAAAAGCAAATGTTTATTAAATTTCTGCTCATTCTCATAGGATAAAACTGTGACACGAATAAAAATATAAAGAACTCAATAATTTAACTTCAGTCTCCCTCAAAAGATCTGTTTGTGTGGTCATTCTTCATATAAATGTCTGCTTTCCTTGCCCTTGTTCAATCCCATATAATGCACAAGTCTCACAAACACATAACAACTATATCCTACAAAGTAGTGATATTAGATAACCACATATTTTTTATTTTATAATTGAAAAAAACCTCAAAACTCTCAACCTCCTCAATACTCTCCCTATGCCAAGAAAAATGTAGAACTGAAGAAGTTAAGGTCATAATGTAATTTAGTACAGAACAGTGCATAATATTAATTCCTACACATCTTAATTTTTTTACAAGTTGTATGTGTGGTTACACTGCATTTGTTGAAATAAAGGGATGAATTGTTTCTAAAAAATTATAGGAAATGAGCTGTTAGAGAAAAAAAATCAGACTTACATGTCCATGTATTCTATTGTTACCTTGACATTCCCAATTTTTTTAAAATAAAAAATATAGTTAAATATGCAATTACAAAAAAATTATTACCCATTCCACTTATTAAAAGCTGAATTTAAAAAAGAATGGTGAGAAATACATCTGCTTTATGGTTGCTATAGCACTGTGCATTTCACCTAACCTCTTCTAAAAGTTCCTGATTTCAAGGTTATATTAAGTGTCTTACTATATTATTATTATAGAAAAAGATTTTGACCCCAGTGCACTGGTAGAAAGCTAACCATTTTCTCTTTGAGTGCCAATTACTTTGTACAGATGTACCTTCGGGCCTCTTTGATTCAGTGTGCAACCCACAGATAGAAAACGAGTCCTTTAACTTTTCTATACATACGTATCTGGCAGTATTTTAAAAGGGAGGCAACCGTCATCAAATAATATTTTTTTCCCTTTTTAACAACTGCAAACAAACCTAAAAAGTCCAAATGTTATCTTTGTATTACAAGGCTAGTTAGAACAATGGAAAAAAGAAGTAAAAATCCACATTATTTTTTTGTTGCTGTTGGGACAGTAAAAGGAAAAAAAAGTGTTGTGAGGCATTTTAGATCCTTAGTGAGAGATCACTATTTCAGACACGATATCAGGTGAAAAATAAAGCCTCAGGAAGTTATGAGGTCTGACCCATACAAACCTGGTTAATGTATAATCTGATGAACTTCCACAAGATTGTTGCTGGTTTTCCCTAATGAAAACAAAACCTGAAGGAGACTTATCCTCAACTATTCCACAAAGCACAGAATAGAAAATGATTGTAGGCAAAGGAAACTGCAGCCAATATCTTACCTTCTATAGCTGTCTTTGAATGCGGAAAACATTAATTTTGATACAGGGATCACATTCTATTTGCTTTTGTTTAATAATAATACTCCCTTTTGTTACTTGCAATTCAGGTAATATGTATATGCCCATATATATCAATTATGGGTCTTCCGCCCTTCTTTGTTTTTTTTTCCTTCACACCAGAGTGGAATGAAGAATTACTAGAGAGATGAAAATGTCTGAAATGAGGAAACTACATTCAGACCTTAAAATGCCTGTACAGGTGTCAGTAAATCCTGCCACAGGAGTTCTTACCATTATCAAAACTTTCTGTTTTTATTCAAACCTCCCCAGAGGACATGATAAATTTCAGCTGATAAAATTGGAGACAGTTTGTGTCTCTTTGCTTTCTATTGAGTGGCACAGCAGCAGCTTGCAAGTATATAATTTTCAAATTTAAAACCAATCGATTGGACCCTTTATTCCAACTACAACTGCAGCTGTTGAAGGAACGAGGAAGAAAAGACTACTTTGTAACAACTATTTCCCACTTCTTTATATCTTTCTTCAAGCCAGTACTCACCAAACAAGAATAGGAGTCATTCAATCTGTGATCCAAGGTCTGCCTCTGAAGCAGTCTAAAGAGGGAAGCATGGTCAAATTTGCAGGGATTAGCAGAAATAAACTCATCCATGCCATGTTTCTGGCCACGGTCTGTATCTGTTACACAAAGGAAAAATGCGCAGAACAAAACGTGAGCGTGTGTTCAGATTTACAAACACAAGTGTACACATAGCATACAAGTCTCAATATCTAAGCTTTCTTGAAAGTACCTCAAAGAAATAACTCATATAGAGAGATGCTTGCAGGTGACTTATTATAGAGTCTTTTAATCTGAAAATATTATTTCTGAATTATTTTTATATCATGCCAATCTATGGAGTGTAATGGTGAAAAAAAAATTGCTACCCACTGACAGATAAACCAAAATTTAGAAAGGCTGACACAACATAGTACATTAAAAAAGTCTTAAAGCATTGTTTTCTAGTGGGCTCTGCAAATGTTTCAATTTAAAAACAATGCTCTGAGTAGAAAAGAAAAATATTCTGTAATTTCCTGGTTTTGTATGGCTCTCTTTCTAATTTTAGCAAAAACCACACAAAATATTTTTTAAAAAATCCAAAAAGAAAAAATCTAAAAAACCCCAATCAGGTTTATGCATTTATTTCTTCAGAAAAGAAAGAGCATCTTTACTGCAGTTCAAAGTACCACTTAATAGAAATATTCATCATGGCTTGAAGCCTACTTCTCAAATGGCAAACTGGAGCAGAAATGAACACACTGGCTTGAGCTAGGTCATTTCCAGCCTTCTTTTTGTACTCGGCTTTTAATGAGACAAACCTTAATGTAGTAATGGCAAAGAGCTCCTTCAACCTTCCAGCAAAGTGTACTGAAAAAGGGAGCAGCATTTTTGTGTAAATACATTGAGAAAACATACCATCCCAAATGGCACTTCAATCAAAGGCCCAAATTTATTGTTCTTCACAGATTGCATCTTTCAACGCCTTTAAACCCCGCGGGTTTATCAAAAGAGAAGCTCTGGTGATTGCTTTCATTAATGCTATGTTTTGTCAAAGTCTTCAATGTGAATTATCTATCTAGTATGGACAGAAAAAGCCTTACAGTGCCCAAAAGGACTAGTTATGTATTAGCACATTAGCTGTCTTGGATTCTATAGACTGTACTGGGGTGAACAGTCCTATCAACTTAAAAATTGACTTCCCCTTTCAATAGGGTCTTAGCTCTTTGTTCCTTTAAATTCAACCTAGGTCTTTTTATATTCGTTACCAGAAAAGTATAGATCTAAGTGTATCCTAAATGCAATTTTGAAAACCTGCGTTGTAGAAATCTAAAATTTCTAAAGAAAGGAGACAAAAGTTTATTGATTAAACCCAATTATAGAGTCAGGTTCATAATAAAACTCAATATTGATCTGTGGGCATGATGCTAACATAATCAGTCACATTTAGAAATTTAGCCCCAGATCATATTGATCCATGTCAAGTCCAACTTTCAGCTGTATTTGTGGATGGAAGAATTATTTAATTCAAGCTGAAGGATCTGCAACATCAAATCCTAGAAAGATGCAGAAACTAATTCATATCACTTGACTTTGCATTGTCAAAGCAAGAGTCACATCCATGTGACAGATTTCACCAAGGTGGATGTAGCAAATAAACAGTATGACAATATGTCGATGGTGTAAGGTATGAGACCATCATCCCAGTGAAACAGCAGCGTGTATTTTAGATGGTTGAAAGATCTGTAGCATACGTAATTACATAGATTAGCAATATTTCAATGAGCATTAGACTAGCCTATCCTTAATGACAAACCTAGCTCATATTTTTAACATAGATAAAGGAAATGCCCTCTCTTAATTAGTGCAATTTAACTGTATTGAAACACATTAATTCAAAGATAAACAACTGACATCAACACAACTACATTACCAAAAGTACTGAACAACATATGAAGTTATCTATAGTTTCCAAAATGTCCAAACACAGATAAAACTCTTTCAAAACCATTATATTTAATGCACAAGTGACTGATTTCGACATTACTTATAAGATTTCCTTCTTATAAGAATATCAGGTTTATCAAGAGATTTTTGTAGTAAGACAGATGACAAAAATGAAAAATATTAATATTTCTTTTTGCCATCATGTATACAGAGCTGAATTTTTCTTAAACTAACCTTTTGGTTTTTTCTCTGGTTAACCACAGAAATACAAAAGATGCACCTTTTTTAAGAGAGAAGGTATAGATACTAAAAAGTAATTAAGTATTTTAAAATCAGGAGACTGGATGTTGCAATGAAAGAGATCCAGCATACTTATACAGTATCCTGATGATCATAATGTGTAAGGTAACCTATTGAACACAATACAGCCTGCGAAAGCAGAATTTGCTAATACATAATTTGGGCAAAATAAGCAACAGTATTGATGTAAAAACATAAATATTTGCTAGATTTAACTCTAAAAGAAAGATCCATGACAGATCATCTTTTTCAGTCAATCAAGTAGTACAAAAAACATTGTCAAACAGTAACAGAAGATCTGTTACTAAATATGTTTTAACAACAGAAAAACAACTAAAACTTACCTTTGCCAGCTGTAGGCAAGCAGGAAGTAACAGAAAAATAGATCTGGTGTAATATTGATTTTTTTTTAATTGCTATGATATACATACAAGATAACTGGTAAATATTTTGAAACAAAATGGAATTAAAAAAATTAAGAACTTGAGCAAAGGTTATGAGGAATTAATAAAAGTTATGACTCTGACTAAAAAAACTACTTAAGACCCTACTTTAAAAATTGTTGGAGTGATCGCTTTTTTCAAATTCCTGCACCACTGGACTTTAGCTGTCCTGTTCAAACAATATGCAAATGCAAAACGCAAATAAGGTGATATATTTTCTTGCAGTTAAGAAAAAAATATAAATCCATTTTTTCTCTACACTTTCTCAACCTTGGAAGATATTGGGAAGATATTTGGGGAGAGCTTAGAAGCAGTAATATTTCTCTTGCTTTTTCACAATTAGTTTTTTTCCCCTTCTTAATGGAATTTGTTGCCATGCTTTCCAAGTTACCTTTAACTCAAAATCATTGTTTGGCTTCTATTTCCATGTTGCACTGCCTGTTTCAGGTTGTGCATTTATTTTATCTTTTGGAATCTGTTAGTCAAAAAATTATCCATTTTTTTGGATCAAGACAGGAAAAATAAATATATTTTCAAACGACGGTAAAAACTAACAAAAGCTATTGCAGCAGTTTTAGCATTTTCTTTGGGTATTCTTTCAGACAAGGATATTAATTTTGGCAGAACGGCATTCTGAGTATGCCTTTTGCCATCTTTGCAAGCAGCTTTCAATTTTAGTCCAGATGCAAAGGCTACAAAATTTGTCATAATCCTGTATAACCCAGCAGAGTCGACTGAATTAAGACTACCAAGAATTTCATGTTAATAGCACATTCTCAAGTGGTTCTAGCATCCCTCCACAGCTTCTCTGCCCCATTCCAGCCCAGAAGCAAATACACATTTCCTGCATCATCTCCTCCATGCTAGGGTGAGCTACAGGCACTGGCCTTGCAGAGTGGTGACCTACTTCTTTCTGTGGCTCTCAGTGACATCTCTGCTTGAGTTTAAGCATTGTGAAAGCAATCTGAACTAGCTCAGGCAAGTAGGAAAGGAGACTAGGTAGAGGCAAGCAATCTAGTATTGTAGGGATTAAAAAGATTTAAAGACTAAGACTAGTAGGGTAAGAACTATGACTCTGTTACAGAAGCGGCTGGAACTGGTTGGAAAAGACAGTGGTAAAGACATGCATTACATTCCTTCAAGTGCCACTCCAGACAGACAGTGACAGCTTACACTGGGAACATTTTGACTCCTGATCATTGACCAGGACTCCAAAGTGCTACATGCTTAGAAACACAGGCCAAAGAGACAATCTATGACCCCAGAACTTTATAATTTAGGTATCAGGCCATGAAATAACTTCTGCAGAGAAAGTGGCCGAGAATGAGAAAGCAGCAGGACCATACGGCCTGACTGTCAGGCTGGGGATACCACACTGACTGATTGCCAGTATTTTGTTGAAGGGCAGATTTGAAGAGAATAGTAGGTAGTTTTCACATGTTTCTGAGTAGTACAAAAGGGAGTGTACAGGTGACTTACTGACTGCCTAAGGTGGTAGGGGCTGGTGTTAACATTTTCTTTCTAGAAGGGAGACAGGGTTGGTTGGAAGCAAGCAGGAAATGGACATAAAGGGGAACGGGGGAACATGTAGGGAGAGTGGAGTGACTCCACTCTTCCAAATGGCAAAAGGGTATGACGGGTATAAAGCTGCAAAACCTGCTGAGAAAACTATGCCAAATGAAAAAACATATTTTATTTGTTTGTTTCTAAAAATGTAATTAATTGTAAGAGATTGTCTCTGGACTCATGAGGGTGTAGATTTGGAATGATTTTTGGCCTTGTATTTCTTCATTAAGACATGGCAATCCCCTCATGTGCTGCTTTTATCTCCTGTGCAATGACCAAGCTATTAGCAGCGCTCAGCACTCCAGCAGCCTTTCCAATTGTATGAATATATCTCCTAATACATTGCTCATTAAGAAAGGGATCACTTCCTAAAACTTTATGTGACTCAGATGAATCTATTTTTCACTGGTGCTTTCCCTGAAACATTAATGTCCTTGGGAAACTTCAGGCTATTCTACAGCCATGCAGCCTTATATACTCTTTGCATTCAACATGCTTATGCAGAACAGTGGAACTGAAGATGTCTCTTTTCTTAGAAGTGAAGACATTAGCCTGTCTTCACTTCTGTTTTGGAGTCACCAAACACCAAAAAACTGCAATACAAATTGCTTAGAGATGAAGAAATTGGGTGTATATATTTTAGAAGTTGGACAGGCACAACAGTAGTTTGATTCTGTTAAATGATCCCTTTCAGATGCTTTTCATAATGATCAAGAAAACTTCAGGATGAAAGAAGGTATTTTATAAACAATACAGAAAAGAATTGAAACATGTCTCTTCAACTTGACTTTTTTTCTGCATCCTGCAGTTTAAAAGTATTTCATTTTCTCCAAATTATTGAAAATTCTTTTTGAACATTTTATCAGGGTGAGTTGATTTTTCATCTTCTTAGATGATGAAGATGGGGACAGACTTTGACAGCTGAAGTGCCATTAACTGAAATTTGTTTTGCAAAGCCCAAATTGGTTTTCTGCTTTCTGTATGTAGAGGTGGCATTGCATGATATATTGTAGAAACTACAACACTGTGATCTTGTACTGGCTGGAAATGCTCAAATTATGCATTAAATGGAAAATAAAAAGAATAAAAGTAGTAATTGACAAATTATCTCATCAAAACTGTATTTCCTGATACTAAAAATGTATCATACTAAAGAAGAAAAAAATGGAAATTAATTTCATTTAATTTATACGCTGGATCTCAAGTACTTCGTGTTATACCTTGATTAAAAATAAAAGATACTTAGCTTTATTCAAACATTCTAGAGGGAAAGAAAATGAACTTCTCGTAAAACTGAATGTATTTAAATGTGACAAAAGGTAAGCTACAGATTCTCCTTAGTAGCAAACCTGTCCCTCAAGAAAATCAGCATAGTATGTATTTATAGGAAGTAGGAGCCTTGGAAAATTATTTAAGGTTATATGTGAAAACCCTAGTTCTTGCAGTTTCTTAAAAACTGATTAATTTGATTATGCCCATTTTTACCTCAAGTGCAAAAGACAGAACAAAAAAAATTTCCTCATTTAGACAGAACTGGGGTATTACAGAAATCAGTCAAACAATGGTCCAAAATCTCACATTAAATAAATTCCACAAGTTACTCTATTGCAAAGAATTTTATGAATTATTATCAACTATGAATTATTTTTTAAAATTACTACAAAATATCAACATTGAAATGCATTAAACCCAAAGGCAAATAATAATTTAATAATGGATTCTTGATTTATATATAGTTCAGTCATATCAGTTTGTGCAGGTAGATACATAAGCATGACAGAAAAATACATGGTATTTGAGGCTTTTGACCTTCCCTTAAAATGTCTTTAAAATAATCCTTACTTTTTCTATGGTTTCCACCTAAAAACTATAGTCACTCTACAATAATGCCTAAAATAATGCCTAAAATAATATCAAGATGTGACAATTTTGCTGTTTAATCCTTTAACATTACCAATAACTCTATCTCCGAAAACATAATTCCAGTATATCTAAACTTGTGATTCTTTTTTGTACCCTTTTTTTCCTATCATTTGCATTGCCCTGCGGTCAAAGTTTTCTAGCTGCTTTCACTTCCAGGTAAACACTGTACCCAAAACCGGGAGCAATTCCTTGGCTACTGCTGACAGAGGTCACTTCTTTCAGACTTTCTAACTGACACACATGAAGTCGAGACATTAGGTGGGAGCACAGTGAACTCCCAGCACCCAGCATAAATCCAGGTAACTGGGAGGAGGTGAGTGGAAGCACTCCTTGGCTGTTGCCCTGTCTTTGCTTTTGCAACATTACTTCCATCCCACTTCACCTTAATACCCCCAAAATGAAAGATTACTTCATGAAGTGGTTCAGATTAATTCCCGTCCAAAGTGTTTCACATTAAAAATAGAAGTCAGTGCTTTTGTGAGACTAAACTTTTTTTGCAATGATCTTGACAGCTTAGTCAGGATTTTAGATACATATTTCTAAGTTTAATGAGCA
Organism: Grantiella picta; assembly: GCA_013397955.1. Taxonomy (NCBI): domain Eukaryota; kingdom Metazoa; phylum Chordata; class Aves; order Passeriformes; family Meliphagidae; genus Grantiella; species Grantiella picta. The sequence goes on from VZRM01000665.1 coordinate 1,588,243, forward strand.
CATTTTACTGTTTTCTAATAGCAAAATTCTACAAGATTAGAGGATGAATAGAAGGTCGTGAGACAGAGTGATAGGACTGAGGGAGGAGAATGGGTTTGTGTCAACCTGCTACAGACTTCAGACATTAAGGCAAGTTTAGTCTAAAACATATCTTCCTTCTACCACTGTTCATTTGCAGTTATATGATAATGAAGAAGAATTACGGTATACAATCATATGATGTTGCAGAAATTTGATGGCTACTACAAAGATCCTTGGATTGCACTCAGCCTCCATAACAACATCAAAAAAACCCCATATATGCTTCCTGTGTGCAGGTATTTACGTGAAAGAATACTTTCAAAGAGATATGAAAATTTAAAGATATGTTTAATATAGGCTATCTACCTTGATTTCTCTAAAACAATATTTTCCTCAAAGAAAAGTAATGAAAATTTAGACCTGAAAAATTTAAAGAATTTTTAGATGTAATTTAATATTAATCTATGTGCCAAAAAACCCCAGCAGTTCATCTAGTGGTTTTCAACTCACAACATACTGTCTGCATGGCAATTTTTAGGTTACTACTACATACAATGTATGATAAACCTGACCTAAATCTATAAAAATTCTGAGAATAGATTGATTCTTTTCTATTCAAAACTACACTGGCTGGCTAATGAAAAATATAATGCAAACCAAACACCGTCTCCATGGTAATATGTGGGTCAATTGTAAGGAATATGAAGCTAATTGCTGTATTTTCATGGATTATAATAAAAATAATGACCTGCAAGTCAAATTATCCCTTGTTGTTAATAATAATCTGAGTTAAGGAGCTTCTGGCTAACAACGAACTGTTAGGCACATTTGCCTAGTGAATAAGTTCTGCTTAATTAAACTTCATTGCTGGAACAGCTACATATTTTACCACCTAAATCAAAACCAAAGCCATAAAAGAAAACAAAAACCAACTTACAAAGTGGAGATATATCTGTGTTGGCATTGCCTCCTTTAAGATTCATCTTCTGAGCTTGACTTGCAGGAACAGGCTTGTAAGATTGACCTGTGGCTCTGTACATAGCTTGAACCCAGAGTATTCTATCCTGCTCATCGTCACTGGCAAATATCACAGTATCGCCTTCTTTAACAGCATTGAAAAACATTCGACCACCCTGAAGACCTGAAGCAGTAAATAAGAAGGTAATCTTGATAAATACAAGTTACTTCTAAATCACCATCAATGTTTATTACATTATTGGTTTTACTCTGAGTATGTGTGTGTGGAGGAGCATGTTAAAACATTTTATATGTATTTATGATTTAGAAATGAGATAAATCTGGAGCTGTAAGGATCAAATTGTAATACATGGAAATAACATAAGTAGAAGAAATATAGAAGTGACAGGAGAAAATATTTACATGACTCCACTTTCAACTCAGCTCCAACTTATTAATTTTCTCTGTATCATATGTTATTTTGCATTTTTTTAACATATTCTCCTTCCTGGCATTATTTTCGTAGCTGGAACTCCCTGTCAACTTTGTCTCTTATTGAACAGAGACAGCTCCATACCCCTTATCAGTGCTGCTCTTCCTTCCTTAGTCTTTTTTCTCATTCCACTGGTTTTTTTCTGAGAGCACGTAACAAGAACAGCACACAACAGCCAATGTGGCTATGCTGGGGATTTCTTTATGACAGAATTGTTTTGATTTTCCAAACACCTTCTGAGCATTGTTTGCCTTCTCAATTATTCTAAATATTGAGCCAACATTTTCAAAGATCAATCTTCAATGTCTCAGAAGTCTTTTAATTTCATAACCCTCCACTGCATAGGTAGAATTGTTTTTTCTGCATGTATAACTTTGATTTCCCTTTGCCATTTTAATATTAACTTGTGCAGATGTCTCCGATATCTCCAAATTTATTTTTTATTTTATGAGCAATTTGTCTTTCACAAGCATTGTCATCATTTGCATTATTTTCTGATTTATTTATAAACACACTTCACAGTGTGCTGCCACATGCCACCACCATCAAAAATAGAAAAGGGAAAGACTGACAAGAATTCACAATATTTTCATTGTATTATATGTGGTTTTACAAGGTTTCACGAAACTTTACTGTAAGGTTTAGTGTACATTAGTCTTAAAACAAGCTTCTTTCTAAAATCGTGATTTTTCACACCAGAATGTCCCAGTGGAATAATTGCCAAAGAACCCTGGGATTTTTTGCTGCTAGATCAAAACGAACAAATTGAATCAGCTTTTTTACAAAAACATATTGTGCTTCAGTATCCTACTTCAAAAATCATGAAAAGTACCTGCGTGAGGAGCTGTGTAATCCACAGTGTATCCTTCCAGTTGCATCAGTTCCTGAGGCTCAGACTTCTTTTCTCTGTAACTGCACATTGCAAATGTGTATTGGCTAACCTGAATAAGAAAGAACTTCTTAATTACTGAATTGCATTCCAGAACTGTATAACAAACGTACCATGGTTTAAATTAGCTTTCATTTGCACTGAATGAATAAATACTTGTTTCTTATTTTTACAGAAGTATTTACACTGTAAAACTTATCATTCTTTCCCCTTTCTGCCAAAATGAAGGGAAAAAACCGCAAACAAAATAACCCATAAACACATCTCTCTGCATTTTCCTGAAATGCATTTTGGGCTGTTGCTTTATGAAAAAAATGAAGTGAAGCCATTTAGATTCTGATAGGGAAAATACTTGGTATTGACCAAACTGCTCAGTATACTGTAAGAGAAAAACAGAAATATATTCCAAGAAACTGAAAAAACAAGGACTTTTATGTATAAAAGTACTGTTTGCAGAAGGAGTGGCACAATTGTCATGGAACTGGAAAAAGGAACTTATAATCTGGTCAATTCTAGCTAATGATGGCAAGCACCAGAACTTTCAGTTTGATTTCATAGTCTAATTTCTGTACCTCTTGCACCTGTGTTCTCACCCACCTCTGGGTTGCTTGCCTCACTAGATAAAGTACTGTGTAGGCCAAACAGGCTGCAGCCTGCATGAACAGCATTAGTTACTTGTCATCAAGTACAATTATAAAAAAAAATCATGAAGCAATAAGAAGAGAATCTGTCACCAGGACGTTTTTGAGTTTGTAGACAGAATAGAAAATTAGAAGGAGAGGTGAGGAAAAAGTGACTGGAAAGATAAAAAATGATAAAGACATATAATATCTGTGAGGGGAAAAGCAATCACTGAAACAAAACCAATGTATTCCCAGACTTACGTGAGGAGCTGGGAAGATTATAAAAATGACCAGAAGAAAGACCATGCGAATCTGTGAATACTTGTTATCTTAAGGGAACTCAATGTATGTGCATCTCTGAAACTCTCATCTCCGAGGACTATAGGATACCTGGCCAGCAGACTTCTTTTGAACTATTATATAGTTTCTCAGATCTGTAGAATTATGCAAGGATTTATGGATAGGGAAGGAGCTCATCTGATATATGATGGATCATCTTTATTTCAGCTGCTGACTGCTCAGCTAACTTATCTAAATTTATTGTCTTGGCTGCAACTTCACAATTAAACCTTTTTGAAGTAAAATTTGGACAGCTAATTTTGGCTTCATTCATATATTTGCTGGTGCTATACCTTTACTCTCTGTAAAAGATTGATGTTTTTTGAAAATAAGGATGGAATGTGTGATTATTTTGCGGGTTATGCTCTAAAAATATTTCACTATTTTATGTGTTGGGGCTTTTCTGGAACAGGACTATGCTCTGTGTATGCAGTGCATGGTGACTGTACATCCCCTGCCACAGCCTATACAAGCAAAAGGAGCAGGTGTAACAGCTCTCTCTGCAAAATGGCCAAACTGATGTCTCCAGAACCACAGCAGGAGTCTACAGGGGAGAGAAATGAAACAAAGCTATTCCAGTTTAATTATTGCGTTAGTTAAGCAAAGGCAGTTTTACAGGAGATGAGAATTTGTGAGACACTGCCAGGCAACTGAAACTGAGTGTCAGCTTTCTACATCACATTTAGTACATTCACTTAAGTGGGCAAACCAAGACCAGCCTAAATTTATATAATCACAAAAGAAAATCTAGCGCATCCAGAAATTCAGATTTCCAGGCCAGAAGGGACTACAAGCAGCCAGCCCATCCTCCAAGCATGACAGGCCCGGCAGAATTTCACCTCACTGTTCCATGATTTTGCCTCACAAATTTCACCTCACTGGCCCATGGTTTTGCTTTTATTCATTGTTATGTATATTTAGTTGCTTATATATTTTAGAAAATCCCTGTACTTTGTTTTGAAGATTGGAAGTTGTCCCTGAGCTGACAGGGTGGGGCCTTGCAGACAGGGTCCAGCCGGGAGCAGGGCACACAGCCCCATGCAGCCCTGGGCACAGGCCGAGGATGGCCCGCGGTGTGGGGAGAGGGAGACCAGCCCTGCCATGGCGTCTCTGGGGCTGATGGCCCCAGGAGGCTGAAATGGAAGGCTGGGCTGTGGGCAGGGACAGTCAGGGCTGGTGGTCCCCTCTGGAAGGGGACTCTGATGTGGGGCTCATCCCCATGCCACGCTGTCTGCTCTACGCCTGGCAGCAGCACCGCCTGTGTCACTGCTCAGTATTTCTCTGCTTGCAGTCCCAAAACCATATTTGCCCTCATGCACAAGCATGGAAGGAGCTGTTGGTTAGTCACACAACTTTAAATCCTTTGCAATTAGCATTATATTTCATGAGAGCTTCCTCCTTTTCTTTTGTTCTTTTACAAACTGTCTTTCAGTTTGTAAACTGAACCTACAGTTTTAATTTTTGATACTTGGCACTGTAGTAAAAACATTTTTCAAATTATTCCATTTGGTTGAATGAAATAACCTGGCAAGGACCCACATTCACCACTCACATTTTCATGTCAACAGTTCCACATAACCACACTGTACAGGCAATCTGAGCCACAAAAAGAGAAGCTAGCAGACACATCATGGAAATGCTTAGGATGCCCATATTTTTGAGATTTCTTCAGCCACTGAATGTTTTTGAAGATAAGCTTGTGGAAGGTATGGGCTATGTATCTTTATTAATTTTTAACCTTATCTCTGTAACAAGAGAGACATTATAACACTGCTGATTTTTCTTTATCAAACATATTGCAAATGCATTCTCTTATTATAAAGGAACAATTAGTCACAACCACTGACTTAATCTTTTTGTTGAAAATGAGATATTTCAAAGTTTCACCACCAAAGAAACAGATAGGAAAACTCTAGAAAACTTTGTTGGGGAAAAAATTTTCAACAAAACAAAGAAATACAGAACTTGCCTCATTATTTTACACTTGCAGTCTCTTAAGCCCCTTTACTTACAGTCATTGGTGGCTGCTATCACTTGCTACAAAGAGAACCACCAGCACAGTCTGAAGTAACACATTTTAATAGAGATCTATGACTGAGTTTAAGTATATTATTAGTAGTTAATGGAGCTGTAATTAGCTTTGCCTAAGGATTCAGTGAATTAGCATAAATACTTCATCGAATAAAGGGTACTCAGAAGTCAGACTATGTACAACACATTCTCAGACAAAAAATGAATCAAACTATCCTCTTGAATGGTGATCCTGACAGAATTAAAGGCAATCCTCATCCTACAACCACATTTACTTGAATTTTGTTATTTTCCAGATGTCCAAACACCTGACCAGCAGTTGTTCTACCTATTTTGTAACAAGGTGAAAAACCAACAGCCTATGCATATATTACAGATAGACATGCACAGAAATGTGAATGTGACTTCTGAGGAGTGTCTCTAAGGGATGTCCCCATGAGGCACAAAGACCCTGTTTAATGTGCTGGGAGGAAGTGTTACTGTGAACCTGGAGGCTGATTCTGTGACGTCTGCTACTGGCCATCACGGGCAGCCCACTCCAGGAGCTCAGCAGCAAGAATTAGCCTGTGTGGTTGTTGTGTTTAGAAAAAAATTATCCAAGAAAAAATGACTGGCTTTTCAAACATTAGATCAGATGAAATTAAAGTGACAGAAGTGGACCTGCATTCCGATTACTGGAGGAAGATATTATCAGACAGTAAATGAAGTAAAACACATCAGGTCCAGCTGAGGCTTTTTACCAAACATGTTATGTCCCTGTTTTTTCTGGTTTTAAATTAATAACCTTTTAGAGAAGTGACTGGATAGGAAAGGATAAAAAACAAATATAATGAAAAGGTTAAAATTTCCAGATACTATAACCTTTGTAACATTGATCTGTTCTTTCAGAAATCACTAACAACTTGTAATATGTGCTGCAATAATGAAGGTGCACATTACTCACATCACACTCCTGAAAAATCAACATTATTAATCTAATGTCACAACTGAGTTAAATTTTCAAAGTATGTGTAAATCCTACTGATAGCCTCTGTCTTAGCACTTAATTTCATGTCCTTGATATTTTACTACTGTATGCTAAAAGTTGATCTATAGCGGAAGACTTGTCGACATGTCAATAATATATCAATACAACAGACTGGTTCATTACCGAATGCTTATTTCACATGTATTGACTTCAGCTTATTGCCAGTGAATGTATCACAGCAGGACTACATAAATGAGCCAGAGCTGTCTGGACAGTAAATATCGATTTAACAGTGTATTTTTTATATACCTTTATTGAATTGATAGCAGTTTTAAAATGAAATAGATTACTAAATCCCATCACAGTAGGAAAATTCCTGTAATATTCTCCTCCAGTATTTCAATTTCAGCATAGACTGTAGTGAATAGTTAAAATTAACTTGACTGGAATAAACTGGTCTCCCAGATGATGGCTCCATATTGCATGCACATAAAGATTATGTACAATTTAAAAATCAGATGACACCTGTGGCTTAGAGGAAAAGAACAAATCTATTCTTTTTGTGAAAGGAGTGACAAGTAGGATGAGTGTTAAAGAAAAGCATGAAGGACAAGGGAGCATGGAGTCTTATTGTTTTTCTTTGCAACTTGAAATTACTTTCTGCCCACATCCATGCCTTGACAGCTATCCTATATAGAGATCTTCCCAACAAATATTAATCGTCTCAAAATGTCCTCATCTCTTCACAAAGGACCTCGGGTAAAGTCAGAACCCAAATGAATTCTGTAGATTTTCCAGAATCTCCTTAAAATATTCTTGGCTTTTAACATTAATTAAGAACTTGTCCAGTAATTTTTTTTTTACAGCCTTATGATTTTAATCCCTTAGGAGTAGGAGGAGACCCAGTGAATGGGACTGACAGAGTGATAAAGAAATCAGGCTTTCTGTAAAGTAGTTTTAGGAGTTTTTGTTCTTGAAAAAGCCTCATTAACAGGTTTCAACCTCTGTATGATACTTAACGAGACTCAGATTTTAAGAGGTTTTGTCAATAAAACAAAGGAGATAGAACAGCAGTCTCTGAACTGACTGTGCACAACATCAAATGTAATCTGAAGACAAACACAAACAGAAAATTATATTTTCCCACAGACTCACAAAAATCATTAATTTCTCTGTTTTGACAATTCAAAATCTACTATTCTATTAATCTCAAGTCAGTATCACCATTCACTAGCACATGAAAGTACAGTTCCAGGTCTGGACAAAAAGTGGTAAAATATGAGCCTAGCACATTTTTGTGGCCAAGAACAATTGTTACACCATATTTTCTGTAACTTATATAATTTTACCCAATTTAATGTTGCAAGGAAGAAAAATTTTTTTTAAAAAATCACAAAAAATACTTAATAGTAACTCTTGCTGCTTTAATTTCAAAGGCAGGAAATATTTGTTGAGATAGAATAAATTAAACAATAAGTAAAATCCATTTTGTGAAATATGACTTTATTTTAAATTGAGTGCTGGCAGAAAGCTGTCAGCAGACTATTACGAGGTCACAAAAATTTAATCCAGAAATGTCTAGGTTTCAGTTGAAACATTGCTCAGTGTAGGGACCCATTCATAGGTATCAGTAAAACTTGGTAACATTTCTGTTTACTAGGTATTTAAAGTTAAAAAAAACAAAATAAAAAAGCTGGATGTCTCTGTGCTGCAAGAAGCTTGGAGTAGCACTGCATATGTTGCCTGAAGATACTGATTTACAAACTACTCCTGAAGTCATGCATACTTTATAGTCCAAGAATTATTTTATTGAAATTTTATGGCCAGCTACTAACCTGAACAAGCACAAAGTAGCGTTTTTTCCACCGCTTCCAAACCTTCTGTCCTAGAGCATACAAATATCTGCAAAGGAAATAATAAAGGAAGTGGTTTTCCATTAATAAGAAGCATGATATTAGGAGGGCCAAACACAAATCTGTGTATTAATTTGTTGTGTCTACTGAGCTGCTTCTTCAGTGTTGTCATATGAAAAAAGTGATTTTTCTTCTATTTACTCATACCATAAAAATGCAAAGAGACATTCCTTTTCACTCCAAATAAGACAAAAACCAGAAACAAATGACCTCATGTTTGCAAAGAATAATCTGCTTATCACTTCTATTTCATCAATTTTATCTGAAAAATAGAAGTATTTTAAAGGAGAACACTTTTGACTACACAGAAATACTGAATGTTAGAAAAGCTAAAGTCCCCAACAGTTTTTATTCCATTTGGTTTCCATAGATTTGCTAGTGTTTGTTTAGTCTGTGAGAAGTCAGTCCCAGTGATAGTTTGATAAAATGCTCACATAATACAATGTCAGCAGACACACAAGATGAAATTTTTTTCAGGGTAAACTAGAATCTAATTTCCCAAACAGAAGCACTTCACTATAAAGACTCTTAGATTACAAAAACTCCTTGTCACCTTAGCAATTTCCAGGCTTTGAATCAGAGGATATAATCAGGAGTATCAACCAGTGAGATGAGAAAACCACAGATGCTGATACTGTTTGGTGGTAGAGAGAGCACACTCATTATCCAAGAATTTGCAGTGAGTTTTCTGGCATTATAGTGACTTTTTTTTCTGTCACTGTGGTCATGCTGCACTGTTGTTAACAAAGACAGCAAGAAGAAAAGGATGAGCTGTGAGATTATAAGCAAGAGCCTGTGAGTTGTAAGGATCTGCTGCTTAAAACCGGACAGGAGAGCAAAATATTATGTATGAGATGTCCCTTCTGGCCAGCCAGCTTCTGTCAAGGACATCTAGTACTGCTAGGCTGGTCAAAGGCAGAACAATGATTGTTCAGACCAGTGAATGCTGGCCTCACAGGGCACTCTCCAGAGGATGCTGGTACCTACATTAGTGAAGTAGCTATAATAGCTAGGATGGGAGATGGTTGGTCAGATTGACAGATGAACATGGGCTTCTCTGGTAAGAGAATATGGTCTGCTGCCCTCTACTCACTTCTGAGGCTTTGCTGCCTGGTAGACTGCAACTCAGTCAAAAAACAGAGCAATGAACCAACATTTTATGTGAAATGAGTACGCAAGATACAGGCAAAACCTTCTTTTATACTTGTGCTGGCTGTACACTCAAGCACATTTTTTCCCACATTAGGCATCACGAAGGACAAATTTGCAACTAAAATAAATGTTCAGCATACTGCTTATTAATGATTGCTTGTCGCATTATGTAGTGGCTCCTTTATTATTATGACACCAGTATTTGTCTTTCTTCAATTCCTGCTACGCCTATGTTGAAGCTCTATCTTACTTGGGTACTCTGCTTTTTATTTTTATGAGAGAGAAGAAAATTGGCATTGTGTACACAATTAACAGTTGATGTGGCCTCCTTCGAATAGTCCAGTTCTTGCCAGATTTTTTTTTAACCTCTTAATTCTGTGACTATCATAGATTCAGGGAAAAGAAAGGAGTAAGGGTTATGTCAGAAAGGGTAAAAAAACCAAAAGGGCCTAGTAGGGTTTATTTGAAAATTTATAATGTTTTGCACGAGGGAAGCATTTACCTCACAGAGTGATGGTCACACATTCTCCCACAAAATACAAACTGTTTTCTTTTTCATATCTTTCAGAGCATCTACTTTCCCCAAAACACACAACATTGCTACTGCCATGCTAATCTCTTTATTTAATTGTCATAGGGTGGAAGGCAAACAAATTATGAATTTCACACAGCCTTGAAGCTTAATGACTTGAGGGACAAACGTGAAGAAGTCCACAGGTGGCCTTTGGTCTCTCTCAGTCCTAAGACTGCCTTGTTCTTCACAGTGATTCTGCCACTGCATGCCCCTGCATCCCTTGGAGTATCATGAAGGGTTCTGTGATATGTGTCAGAGGAAAACTGCCCGTGGACTGTGAAGACCAGTGGAAAATACACAGTCCTCAAAGCTGTAGTACAAAGATATCCTGACCATGTTCTCACCCTCTTGGCATGTCTTAAATGACTGTAAAGAAACCAACAAAGGCTTCCTGCTTGAGAGTAATCGTGGTTTCATCAGTGGTGAGTAATCCTGGTATCCTCAGTGACAGCGACCTCATGTTCTGACAAAAACACATCAGAAAATGAGTAACCCAACCTTAGAAATTCTATGTTAATATTTTTTCATTATTAACTGAGCCTGCTATAGAAATGTGTTTTTAAAATAAGAGTTCTTAAAAGAACATTTATTATCAGGGAAAAGGTGATCTTTTTATATTACTTGGCTGCCTTTTAAATTACTTTTTGTGTAAGACATACCACCTATAGTTCTGCAGTAGAGGCATAAATAATATAAGATACAGTAAATTAAAAAGTATAAAATAAGAAAGCATACAAAAAGAAATTAAATGGCAATGTGCACTTTTATTCCTCCTATAAATAATTTCCAACTAAGGTGCTAAATAAGAGCTTCCTTGGGAAACAAAGGAGTGGAGCATTAACTACCTAACTTTAAAATTCACAGGTCTTACTTACAACTAGGTTACAAAGAAAATAATATTCATGACACAAAGCTGGGATTTAGTATAGAATTGCAAAGCCTTATGCTGTACTATTTTAATCCCTCTCCCAGTGCCATGTCTAGTGGTACCAGTTTTTTCTAGAGTACAAAATTTCAGCCATTTACAAGGGGTATCTCCTGTGCTTATTTAAAATGTGCCTGCTCCTGAAACATAAAGAGATTAATTCTTACTCAAGAGTCTAACCTTTATACCTGGAAGGAACAAAACATCCTAGACTTCTAGTCTTCTTTGAACTTCTTTCTCATTCATTTTCCATTAAAAAAAAGGAAAAAAAAAAAAGCAAGCAAAGGACCTAAGCACCTTGTTATATTTCGACAGTAATATCTGTCATCTGTAGAAACTGCAGCTGATGTCTAAAACAGAAAGAATCTACAATAGCCAGGTATCAGAATTAAATGACACTTGGGTTTCACAACTGGAGCAGAAAATTAATGGGTTAACAGATTCAGAAATGAACTAAGTCCTAGAGATAAGCTGAGGAATGTTTTAAGATGGGCAATTGCATAATTTTTCATGAGTCTCAGGTAAACGCCAGTACTGCAAACCAGAGCAGAACTTCCCAGTCATGAACTCACAGAGCTGCAGCCTGCTATTTCACTACCCATAAGTGTAGCTGTATTCACCCAGAAGCCACAGTCACTCTCTCCATCCAAAATAATGTACATAAAATGCACAGCGTCAACTGTTTAGACTATTTTAAACATCCTCACCAGCAATAAGAAACACAGAACAGTCATTCATTCAAACACTCTACCTTTCTTTAGGTAGAATATTTTGTGCAATACAAACAAGAAACTGATATTCAGAAGTAGTAATTTCCATATCTCTAAACACTAGCCACAGCCTTTGCTTCAATTTTTCTTGTTCTAATTTGGGTTCCAAAGTTGCGATAATCTAAAATAATTCTTGAATTTTTAAAGTCCAGCCATATACAGGGAAGGAAGACAGTGAATACTTCCCTTGTATCTGAATACTATAATAATAACTCCTTAGATTTATTTTGATTTCTAAGTTCATGTTTTGGGAATGTTTAATAAATATTCTGCCAAGACGCAAAGATCAGCATTTTCATGTACTGAAACATATATAGATGACTGACTTTTAATCTGTAAAAATATATAATACATGAGATAGGTACATATAACATCTATGTCTCTACATATGCACAATAGGAAGCATATTTATAGTTAGTACACGTATGGTTGCCTTCTTCAATTTTCTTATATTACTCACATAATATTCAGTAACTTAAGATTAATACACCTGCTTTTATTCAGCACATAGAAAGTAGGACCTTGATCAAATATGTTGAGTCATTAAGTATGACCCCAATGTGAAGATTTTCTAACATGTTTTGTAGCAAAATGAAAATGCAACCGAATGTACAAACTGAGACCATTTCTCTTAAAAACAGTTTTTCAATCTTCTCTTCTTCAACATTATTTAACACTTCTTTCTTTCTCTTCACTCACTCCCAAATTAAAAAAAAAAAGGATTTTTATGAAGTCACAGATTTACATGATTGTATCTCAAAAAGCTTGCAACATGGTACAAACCGCCTCCCCCCCCCNAAAAAATTAAATTTTCACTACAAAACACAGAAACACCTGGATAAAAATGTTTTTTATATATAATCTCTTTACAGTCAGTATCATTTTCTTCTTCAGAAATAGAACAAATAAAATGAATAACTATTTTCTTTAAAAAGTCTGAGCATCACTATATCATAATTACATAACGTTTGACTATTTCTTAAAGTGCATTTTCTTGTGTTACCAAAATGCAAAACTGTATTGCTAAATATTACAGTTCATTTTCAGTTAGGTGATGACATACACAGGAAGGAAGATGGCAGCTTATTTGCTCTAAGTCCTCACCTCACTGCAAGAGTGCAGGGTTCTACTTTTGGTGAAAAAAATCAGCACTAATGAATAGCTGAAAAACATAATTGTGTGTGGAATACCGGAGCTATTCACTGAGGGAGAAATGAGAATACACTTACTACTTCTACAGAGATCATTTTTAGACCAGCCTTTTATTCTAAGGAATGAAGCAATCTATCTACATCTTGAATGATAAATTCTCTACTTGTAAAAGGCTTCATTTATCACAAACAATGAAAAAAATATATAGAGAAAAATCAATACACGTAGCAGTTTAGTCCAGCAAAGGCCTTTCTTAAAGAGAAACCTCAGTCAAGGTTGAAAGAGCAATTAATGCAGTCTCAAAAATCTGGGCCACTCTGATAGAGTTCGGTTAACATGTGGCAGAAGTAATCATCCACTTGTGAAAATGATTTTCAGTTCATTCTCAAACACCTTTCAGACACTCATGATCCCATTTAACTGACAACAATACAGGCTATCCGTGGGCATCATTGCATTCGCTCAGAGAGCCAATGGGGACCAAATGCCCGCAGGCACTTTCAGTCATCCCTGCGCCTTGCATAAAAGGAATCTTCCTTGCACTGCATTCCTCCTTTTATTTAACCCTGCAAGATTAAGAAATTTTTTTTTGTTTTCAGTTGAGGACGAGAGAGAAAACTGATTCAAGTCAACAATATGACCTGGGTCATAAGAAACCTAGCTGTAAACATCCTCAGATTCATTTTAGTACTTTCTGTGCTCTTGAGAAAGAGAACTAAACAAGCCTTCAACAGATGGAATGAAAAAAATCAGCCTAAACTACTGCAATTATGCCTGCTAAGGATAAAGAAATGTTGAAGAATGTCAAGTAATAGAAACATCACAGCCACAGAAAACAGTTCCTTTTATTCCAATAAGCAAGATACACATCATATGAACAGGAAAACATGTGCCTTTTTTTCCTGCTAAACAACTTTTCACTTACAGTATAAATTCTTATTGGTATACTGGACAATCTGATATCCCTAGATTCTTTAACAGTAGTAAATATCTTACTACACTCTAAAGTGCTACGACATTTGTGAATATGCATGTCAGTACTTATGGAACCTATGAAGAAACTACAATGGCAACCTGAGAATTATTAATCTAATTTATGTCATATCACGAATCCTATTCAGTATGTAAAGTGTGAGTGTTTGTTAAGACGGAGAAACATCCATTAGGCTTGAGAGAATTCCAGTCAATAAAAGAATTAAATCCTTCAGATGCAACATAAATGTAGAACTCTGATTTTAATGCAATCTAATTGCAATGTAAACAGGTAATGCACCACAACTGCAAAACAGCTGAGGAGCTGACATCCACCCTCCGTGCTTTTAGATGCACACTTACTTTGGACTAGCTCTAGTCTGAACCCATGGACAAAACAGCTACCAGTGTTTTGCAGCATGTATGGGTACACCCCTGAAGGTCATTAAATTTAATCTAAAAAAGATAACAGCCTGTGACCACAAAAGGACAGAAAGCAGGGGCTAAGAGACTGGTTTTCAAAGTGAAAATCTAAATTTAAATTCTGATGCTGAAGTAGTAGAAAAAGTTTAGATTGCATTGCTCTCCTTTGATAATTCACTTTGGCTGTGGAAACAGTTCTTAACGTTGAAAGACCTTAAATAACTCAGAAGCATCCTGGGCACCCAGAAGCAGCTGGATGTCCACCCTAGATATCTCTCTATGTCACTGGAAGTTCATGACATGGCAATTAGACAGAAAAAAACTGATGACCTTTTTTCCATCCCAGCAGTTATTACATATTATTTGTGATCTAGAAAGCCTAAATGGCTGAGAACCTGTTCACATGAAAAATTTACTTTTGTTTCTAGGTCATACACCTCCAACGATGGAAACAGTCAAAAGGTGTTGCAAACTTTGGTGGTAGATACCAGTAAGAAGAGTGCGTTCTTTCAGGAATGATACTTGGCTTTGATTATCTCTGACCGGTTATGTACTTCTTTTGACTGATTTTTGTATTGATGTAATTTTAATTTCATAAAGAATACAGCCCACAGCAGAGCACTTTTTTTGGTAATAAAACACGTAAGAAGAATGAGAGACATACATTTTCATTCTACAGATTGTAGATTATAAGTATTTTCATAACATTCGTTGTCATTATCATGAATAGGTATTTTAAAGCCCTTATGAATTAGGATAAAGTGGTATGTCTAAACTAGCAAAGGCATGAGAAGGCATGCTACACTTGGTATTTTTATTTGTGATTTGAAATGAAGGACAGAAATTATCATAACGACTTAGTCTAGCATGTTCCTTTAATTTGGGCACACAAGATGTTTATTCAGAATGTTATGATACTATAAAACTAATTTTTAAAATTCTTGATAGCTGGATTTCTTTTTAAAAACCCTAAAAGAATTAATTTAAAACCACCATTTAAAAATAACACCAAAGCTTTGAAACAGATCAGTTTAGAAGTCCTCACTTACATAGCATTGTTTTCTTGATAAGAACATTACTTAACACTTGAGTAGTGCTTTATATACCTAGCAATTACTCCTCACATGTCCAGTATTAGTATTAGGAGGTTAGTATTTCCACATTAATTTCTATGGAAAAGAAACCAAAGTGGAAAAGAGCAAGTCTGTTCAGAACTTGAGGTCCTAGTGCACCAGAAGAAACACTCAGGAAAGCCTCACAACAACCCTTATCTACTAGAAGTTGGAAAATGCATTTCAGAAGCTTGTAAAGATGTTCAGCCTTTTAACTGTGTGTCAAAACACGCAATTCATTTATGATTGAAAAAAAAGTGAAAAGAAAATGTTCCAAAGGGAAACAGCAAATTAAATACGTTTGTCTTTGCAACTCCACTCTGCCACTTTCAATGATCATGTTCCCATTGTATTTTGTATAGATCCAGTGTAAAGTGCTTGGGGTATATTTTGTCCTCAGAATTTTGCAGATTACCCTTTGGAAGCACCCTTCTCTCTCCCTGGGGTCTGCCAGATCCCTACAGTGCAAAGACTCCTAATTTAGCTGTTGCAATAAGTTACCTGAAAATACATGATATGAAGGAGGTTTTCTGTACCTAGGAATCATGAAAAGTCGATAATGTGACATTTCAGGAAAATGTTTGTTGTTTGCAGTCTGACAAAATTATTCATTCTAAAGCACAATTGAGAATAATAAACCAATTTGCTCTTTCCAGCCAATGCTATGAGGTAAACTTCTGTGGATGCAACTGCTGAACTTAGCTGATAATGAACAGAGACCAAATTAACTGTAGAGATTTCAAAATGTTTCGTACATCGGGCAGAAAAAAACTTATTTTTAGTTGTGCTACTACACAACCATCCAGAATCAAAAGCATTAGAGTACAGTTTAAGCAGCAGTGGTAAAAATGCGGTTACTTTCTTGGAATTCATACACAATCTTTGAAATAGCAGTCTCTCCCGACACTGCAGAAATAAAAAGCTTCTTATTGGGAACTGTATTATTTTCTTCTGGATTGAAATTTTGACACTTCATGCTCTCATACATTGGAAAACTCACTTTTAATCTAGCAAACGTCACATAACATTGGATCCAATGAATACCACTTTTTTTTCCATCCAACATATAACAGCAGGTAAACACAATGCTGCCTGTATATCAGTGGTGCAGACTGTCTCCATCATGTCTTGAGCACCTCTAAGGAATGTAGGAACAGTGCCAGACATTAATTTCCACTCTCACACAGCAGTGCAACTGTTAAGACTTGTTTCCACGAACTCAAATTAGTTACATTTCATTGTGCATTTTAGGCATTCCTGGACAGGCTGCGAAAGAGAAATTTAATTGCATTGAATGTTTGCATATGCAAAGAACCATACCTGGCTTAGAAAGTCCTTTGTCTGCAGATGGGTACAGTCTGAAAGAATACTCTTATAAATTTTCCCTATCATCTGCTGCTGGGCACAGTGGAAGACAGATTAGATGAACATTTGGTCTAAGACAGTAAGGCTGATCTAATATTCTGATACAGCCATTCTGCCTCAAAAAACCTACCAGTGCAGAATGACAACTCTAGGTGATCCTTTCACCAAAATCTAGATTCCAGAAAATACTTTTACACTTCTGGCCAGCTTTTGATGACAAAACAAGGGTAAAAACAAGGAAGAAAGCTTTCACAGCGTGACCCAGACAATCAGTTCTCTGAGAATGTCTATTTTTAAAAACTTCCCTGTACAGAATACATGTAGAATTTTAAGGATGCCAGAGAAACAAAAAGACTTCTGGCTCCATGCCACTTTGGCTCTTTTGAAGAAACTTCTCCAAAAGAACATGGAAGTGGCCACTCAAAAGCACATTCAGGCCTGTGGCTGGTTCTCAACAGGACATGGAGGGAAGCATGCAGTTATACATCCCCATAGATTTCTCATACACTCATGCTATTACTGTCCCTAGAAGTTTCTTTTTCTAGAAATGTTGTCTCTTTGTCTATAACTTTTTAACGGATTTTTGCTTCAATTAATTTCCATAATGGTTTTCTCAACCATTTTAAACTTTTAAAATCTACACCCAGTAGCACAGCTCAACATCTCAACTACCTGTGCCTGAAAGCCACTCTTATGGTTCACACTGAAACTGGCACCCACCAGTATTATTCAGCAACTGTCTACTGGTACAGGAGGAGAGAGCTTTCAGTGTGCAGTAATTTGTATTAGAACCATTAATATGATTGGATGTTTATCCTTGGAAATGCAACACAGAAGTAAGCAATCTAAAACTGAATTCTGCAGGACTTATTCTAGAAAACAACAGAAATGCATCACTGAAAAATATACCTCCTTTGAGAAAGCTCCTTACGTATTTTTTCACAGTAGTCAGGATTTTTAAAGTGGATTAATATAATTAGGACAAAAATTCCTAAGATTTTTTTTTTTGGGTGGTGGTCAGGGGAAAAAAATGCTATGCAAGAAAGATATAAGCCTATAACAAGAGCACGAATTTCCTCTTTGTCAAAAGTTCTTTATCATAAGAAATATGTAGAAAATAACAAATTCACATGCTGTTCCTCCACCCGAGTTCCTAAACTGGAACTGATTTGCAATTGGAGCTGTAGGGGTTTAGCAATGCAGAATTTACTACCTGTGAGGGAGCATCAGAGCCATCTACTGGGGTCAATCCATTCCTGCTGCACAGGCTTGTCTGACAAGTAACTGTCTCCCCAAAATTGCAATACCACAGTGATATTCATGTGTAAAATTACTGTTAAATAAAATTTTAAAAAAATCCATAAAATCTAAGAGAAAATAGAAACTGAAGCACTGATGAATTGGATGCGAGGGAAGGGTTTGAGGAGCTTCTCCTTACTTAAAGTTTTAGAAATACTTTTTTAAAAAATGGCCTTTATTTGTAAGTAACACAAGGGAATAAAATTTCTTCTATGGGTATGTGGGTGATCAATTTAAATGTAACAAAAATTATAATTAATATTTTTAGCATTACTCATTAATTGTTCAAATCTGAGATTGAGATTTTTCAATCTCTTTCCCCAAAAAGAAGTTTACGTGTGTGTGTGTATGTATGTATATATAGACACAAATATAGAAGGACTCATTTCCTGCTGTAACTCAGTCAGGCATTAAAAGACAGAGCAGTTGCTGTGTCCTGTAAACATATCAGAATAGCCACCTCCACTCTACAAATATTTGATTTACCACAATATTATAACAGAATTCACTGGAATTTGCAGACCTAAATTTTCAACTAGGCTTTAATAACTCCCACACTAAATATTTTAAAACCTTTTTCCAAAATAGATTGTGTATATACAGAGAAAAACTTCACATTTATAGGAACTAAGAATCTACACTTCTAAACTTCTAAAATTGACATGCAGTTCCTTTACCTGTATTGGCCAGGAAAACATACATTTTTTTTCAATTATAAATGCTTTCACAAGACAATATAAACAATCAAAGTGAGATCAATTTAGTTGCATTATAATCATATTCCCATCTTCTCCCTTAATTTAACCATGCTGCCCTCCTGTGGATGTCAGGACATGTATAATGCCACGGCCCAGACCAAAAAAAATCTGGTTCAAATTGATCCCTGTTACCTGTTTGTGGCAGACTTGAAGAGGAAAGAAAATGCCATGTGTAATCACAAAAAAGTGGTTAAATTAAATGTCAAGGCAATGACTATGAAAGTTATATTTCAAATAGTTTTAAAATGAGTATTTTAAATTAGTAGAATTTCTTGTTATTCCACAAGTCATGTATCTGTGGGAGCACAGAGTCATTCATATTATTAATACATTTATTCTCAAATTAGGGGGAGAACATTCATTGCATAATGATGAGTTACTTCATCAGTTGAAGTGCCAACACAGTTGAACACATATATTATAAAGATTATCTAACAACTCAAAAAGCATAGAAATAATTTTCAAAAGTATCAGTATATGGAAAACCAAAAAAAGCTAATTAGTTAAACTGTAATCTTTTTTGGCTGGTACAGAGATACCACACACATCCTGAGAAATTATTGAGTCAAAAATGTGTCCCACCTTTAAAGAAAAATATAAAAGATGGTTTGGAACAGAAGAATCTAAAATTACGGGGAGGTCTATAATCAATTATTTAAAGAAATTATCTCATGCCGAAAAAATTCTTTTTTGATCAATTACATTTACATAAAGTCTCTTATAAGGTGTGTTAATTATCAACTGGAAATTAATATTATGCATTAAATGTTTATATAACTTGAGCTCATCTATACTCAAGAGTTGTCAGATTTGTTAAATTACTGGTTTAAAACAGAACAGTGCAGAACAGATCCCTAAACCACTGAAGGACAACAGCTGGAGTGACACAGCACTGCTGGTTTTTCTTCCAGACTAAATTTGTAAATGCTGACAAACTGTGCCTAAAGCCTTGATGAGAAAGAATGCTTCAAAATACTTCTCTCTCTGAAGAGGAACTAAAGTTTTTAAAAGCTAAAAAATGTAGTGTTATTTTCTGATGCTAAAATATAATATTAGGAAGTAAACACTTTTTCTTTAGAATCTTCTTTTTCTTTAACTCAGAAACAAAAATGGAAAGTTAAATGCTAAGTTTTAAATCAAGCTGCTCTGTCAAAATATTTTATATCTTGTTGAAAAGACTGTGAAATAAAAGTCTCAGGAATGTGAAAAAATGTAAGAAATTCTTTTGGACCAGACTAGACAAGACATTTAGTTTAGTCATATGCCATTTTGCGCCAATTAGCAAAGTTGCTGACATGTCGTTTCAATAAAAAACAAATGACCTAAGTAGTGGGACTAATTAAATGAAGTAAGATAATTAAAAGCTTCTCAATATCTAATAAAAAAATTATGGCTGAAAGTGTTCTATAATGTTGTCTTTTTGTTTTCCCATTATCTGCTTCTCTGTTGAGTTTTAATCAGTGTATCTATATTCATAAAACATAGTGTCCAGATGTTGATGTGTTGATGGCAAGAATCAGGTGTTCAATTAAAATATATTGTGTGTAAAGAAAAAAAAAACCAAGCCTTCCATTAAGGAGAATACATACAGCTCAATTACAAATGAACATAACATTTGTGATTAAGTTGAACACCCACATTCCATAATGACAATAAAATTTTCCATGACATGATTTCTTTATTAACTTCATCATACTATTCCAATCTAAGGATCACAGTTATTTTCTGTTTGAAAATGGATCCATCTTGCAAAAAATGCAAAAAAAATGGTAAAATACAAAACAGTGGTAAAATAATACAAAAAAATGGTAAAGCTGCATTTACAGAAATCGTTGGTTTCTCTCCTCTGATTTTTTTTTTTAATTTTCATCAGTAGTGAATGAAAAATAAAAGGTAATTGTAACATCTGTACAAATTTTAGAGATCTTAGCCTAGCAAGTGTTCTCAGCTACTGGCAATATTTGTAACACTTAATATCTGTTCCAGTTGTGTTGCTTGCATAACTTCACTTTCATTTGGATATATTCATTACTCAGAATGTGTTTCTAAATGGCTTAACTGAAAGATCTGCAAAATAATATCCTGTGCCCAGCCTATTGCCTTTAATATAAAAAGAATAATTTTGTACTCTTAAATCTTTAGACCCTTGCTTCAGATCTTATATTGCCCTTCAAATCTAAGGCTTTAAACCAGATGAAAAAGGCTAGGGAGCTATAAACATTCAGTTTTAGAAAAGAGAATTGCTGTCAGCTGCCCAGCTGTGAGGGGAGTACATTTTTAAGCACATTTCACCCCAGCACTACTACAAACTGAGCCAAGTTTCTTATTCTCTTATAATTGGTCTATGACATGGTGCATTCTACTTAAGACTTTGAACTTAAAATGATCTCAAAATTTAAACCAGAGGTTAAGATCACAAATGTAGGAAGTCATGATAAAAGTTGTAACTTCTAAGTCATTGATTGAGCAAGGGTAACCGGCTGTGTATTTAGGATTAGGTACACTTCTCTCACCAGATCATCATCTTTGGAAAAAACTACGAAGAAAAGCAGATGGCAGTTTTGGGCTGGCAATCTTCTAGCATTATCAGAGGAGCTCTTCATGTAGTAAGGAAAGTGAAGCTGGTCTGACTCCGATGGAGACTTAGCAGTAGAACTCAAACCTACCCTACCAAAACACTGCCCCTGCCAGTCTGTCCCCAGGTTACTCCATACAAACAGCAGCATGAAAGGTAACCTTAGAGGTCTTTGCTGTCTGTTGCTCCAAAGACAAACCATGCACAGAATTTAAGATACATGTACAGGAATTAACATACATGCATTTTTCTTGAGACCCCACCCAGGGCACTGCATCCAGCACCAGGGCTGTCAACGTAAGGACACAGACCTGCTGGATTGAGTCCAGAAGAGGGTCACAAAGAGGGATGGAACACCTCTCCTAAAGAAAGGCTGAGAGAGTTGGGGTTGTTCAGCCTAGAGAAAAAAGGCTCTGAAGAGACCTTAGCGCAGCTTTTGAGAACCAAGAGGGAACCTACAAGAAAGCTGGAGAGACCTTTTGCAAGGCCGTGTAGTGACAGGACAAGGGGGAATGGCTTTAAGCTAAAGGAGAGTAGGTTTAGATTAGATAGTGTGGTAAGATAGGAAAAGGCTGCGGGCAGCCTAAACCTAAATAAGTTACAGCTGTGCCTCTAAACGAGCTAGGTAAACACCTTTGTTAGAGAATAAAGCAGAGAATGCAGAGGTGTAGGACTAATTAGAAAAGGCACCTGTGGATAGTTTACTAACCAACGGTAATGTAAGGAACACCTGTTATGCATGTGCAGCAAGAGTATAAAAAGGTCTAGCAGGAGCTAATAAATTGCTGATACCTAAGATCATCTTGTGTGTCAGTGTTTGAGTCCACTGTCAAGATAGTAAGAAGAAATTTTTTCCTGTGAGTGCGGTAAGTCACGGAACAGGTTGCCCAGAGGTGTTGTGGATGCCCCATCCCTGAAGTGTTCAAGGCCAGGTTAGATGGGGCTTTGAGCAACATTGCCAAATAGGCACAAAGTTAACTCAAAATGGGATTAAATTAAAACAGGTTTGTGACAGTAATTACGCAAAAAAGACTATCTGTAGTGAAGGATAAGCTCTTCTTTACAGTTTTTAATTAAATAAAAAGACAGAGTGAGCTAATAGTGCAGAACTCTATATGAAAGCATCACTACACTGATGACATTGCAGAAACTGCCAGCCTACCAAGGTGATGCCTATTTGGGGATGAGACATGCTCAAAACTGACAAAACAGTACAGTACAACACAATCGTGCTGGCATTTAACAGGACATGGACTAGTTAAAGGAAGCTAGTTATGACAAACACACTATGTGAGCAAAATAAGAGGAGTGCAGGACCACGGGGATCTGCTATTATGTCAAAATTAAATGTAATACTTTAATAATTAAAATTATACTACTGTGCAGAAAAAACAAAACCAGCAAACCACTTAATTGAATTTATAAAAAGTTACCTCTGCCTTTACATCCAGTATTGTGTTAGAATTATTTTTGCCCATAAAGAATAGTGCATTATGAATTGAAATCCACCCTTAGACCCACCACAACACAATTGACCCTACAGTTTCTGAGGCAGCATTCTGACACACAGGGAGGATTAGACTGGTTACATACTTTTTGAAATTAATTTTGCTGCCACACGTACCTTTGATTTTGTAAAGGCTTATATTCCAAAAGACAAAAATTAGGTGAATTTTGCCTTACTACAAGTAACAGATGGGCAGCACAAGAGACAGAAGGACATAAGGGGTAGGTGGCACACCCCCATCCTTTCAGTTCATAGTACTGGCACACCCCCATCCTTGCAGTTAATAGTACTGGCACTCTGGGTATAGGAATAATGCCAGGCCAGGCCTGACCATACGCAGTGTCAAGGTACATCAGGTGAAAATAATTCTCTCTCAAATTTGATGTCACAGATTAGTGTATGGTATCAAGGAACAACTCGGATCACCTGATGAGAAAGGCTAATAAACTGCATCTTTCACCTGCATGATAAGTGTGCTATGCTTATTTGTAGTAGAATAAAGCAATATAAACAAAATATTTAAATGATGTTTGGTCCTGCAGTCTAGGAAAATAAGAATATTGCTCAGGTGACTATGTACAGCATAATGTTATGAATATCATAATCAGTTACATCTTCATTACTAAAGACTCGTGCATGTAAGAGAAGTTTCTAGACAACTTTCAAAAGAAATTTAGATGACAAAAAGTTAAAAATTTTAACCTGAAAGAAGTAAAGATACAATACAAAATAATATATAGAGTCTACATTCATAATTATGGAATAGGTTATGGAGGAGGAATACTTGTGTGCAATTTCATTCTAATGATACTGTCAGCATATTTCAGATGCATTTACAGAGCAGCAAATACAAGCAAAACTAAACATCAGATTTTGCTCTGAATGATACCTCTCCAAAGCTATGGGAACTGTGTGACAACAGCATAAAGAAATTTCAGCAGAAGCCAGCCTTAACTTTCCAGTCAGATCAGAGTCTCCTCAATTACACTGTAGAGTTACTGTGAAGTTCTTAGTACTCTGAACTTATTACTGCAAATTTTAGAACACTTCTGATGTGATAAATTCCTTCATCATTAATTGTATTAAAAATAAGCAGCCTACTCTATGCTTTCATTTTAGTAAGACAAATGATGCATAGTCAAAAAAAATGTCTTGCCTATTTTTCACCTCATGTCCATGAAATTTCTCAGATCATGATCCTCCCTGTGAGGACCTAATAAGGCACGGATTTTGTGACAGCATGACAACATTTAATCTTTTAATACAACCTTCAGTCCACATAGCACTGACTGGTCAGCCCACCTAGTCTACTCATTTGGTAAGAAAACCACGTGCCAATGAAACTTAAAACCCCCCAGTTACAAATCACAGTATTTTCTCAATTGATATCCTACAATTTAATGAACTTAAGCTCTATTTTCAGTAAAATATTAGTGCATCATTTCACCTTCTAAGTTACTACTAGCGTTGCTATTTTTAATGAAAATAGAGAAAAAAATTTTTTTGCACATTGATAACTTTCCAAAGTTCTGATTTGAACATTTCCAGTAACAGGGAAGACCGTTTAGATTTTATTTGTTGTGTTCGAAAAAAATCCAATAAAGAAAATATTTACAAGCACAAATGTAAGATTTTACACGACAACATGTAAAATGTCAGGATTAGGACTTTCAGGATTGAAGCCTTACTTGAACCTTTGACATGGGCAGAAGATGTTGCTCAGTTTGGCCCACCCACTTTCAGGTACTTCAATCAAGTACCTAAAGAAAAAAAGATTTATCTACATTGGTAAATTAGTCTGAGTAAACAATGTCCTTTTGAAGAAAATCCCTTCATTGCCTCGAAGTGGCAGCACTTGGCTCACACTGCAGAATTGATCCAGAGCAGGTGAACTAGACTACTCTTGCATTAAATGAAACAAGCTGTGGTGCTCAGCTAGTGGACCTCACTTATTCCAGCCACTAAGGTGATGTAAATCTAGAACAACACAGGACAGAGACTGAACTAAACCCCCAGAAATGCATATGAGGTGATTACCAGGTTCTCAGCAATCAATGAGTCTCTGTACATATCTGTTTAGGCACACTTCACACTTGACTGCCTTTGGACTCAAGAAGACACATCCCAAACAGAGTTCAGGTCTTCCAGATCACCATCTCTTTGTACCATAATTTTGGTAGCCATCAGTGGCTAGAAATCCTTCATAGGTGCCTCAGACAAGTCCAGTTTACTGCTCTTTGAACAATTCTTTCTTTAATTCTTCTCTCTCCATGATAGGATTATCACATGCAATCAGCATTCTTGGTACAGAGGTTAATCTCATCCCACTGCTGCAACAAGTGGCTGTTGCTAGAAGGTATTCAGTTGACCAGGTTCTCTTAGCAGTGATGGTGCATTCAAACTTGCCCAAGTGGAGAAGACATGAATTAGGTGTCAGTCACATAAACTATGATGACAAGTCTTAAATGATGCTGCAGCACAGCTCATCACCATCTTTATGGCCTAGAAATTATCTCTAATGAGATGAACTGAGAATTGCTGCCAAAGGTTTTTTCACTCATTTTTTTTCCTTACACATGCACACACAGACCAGGAAGTTGAGATGGGAAGAGCTCTAAAGTTAAGAATTGTAGACTAAAAATTGATAGCATAGACTAGAAAAGTCTACCTAGCTGTTCTATGGGCCACTGAGATGTTCGGTCATAGGTTCTGAGATATTACATGATAAGAAGAAAAATAATTGGCATTTACATATGAATACAAGGCACCATTAACGTAAACCATAAGAGATAATCCATGCCAAAAGAATAAGAGTTTGGGACACAGTGAGACTGTTAACAACAGCATTAAAGAAAGCTGAGAAGAGAACAAGGTACAAAACCCAGTACGTAGAAAATAGACAGGTACCAGAATGACCAGCTCACTCCAATTGCCTTTTTTGTGAGGACTTTAGAAAAGATGAACCAAAGAGGGATTTGACACACATGCACTACTGATTTTAGGGATTTTCTATACCTAATCAATTATGCATACTCCACCCTAGTGAAGGCAAGAAGATATTGAACAAGTGTTGCTACAGTCATGATCTAAAGAGAATACATATACAACTGAACCTGCATCACCCTGCTCATCATAGAGCTGAAGAAAACCCATCTTAACATTTCAGAAGCATGGAGCTTGAAAGTGAAATATAAGAAAAAGAAATGCCCTACATAAACAGTCCTAATGATTTTTTAATGTGAAAGTAGAATCACCACAATTTAAATATAATTTGCATATTAATAAAAAGAGTCCTAAATCTATACTTAGTTCTTTTACTTCATTTTTTAAAAAGTTATGAGCAAAAGCAAACCCAAATTTTTCATAAGAAAAGAAATACTTTAACTTTTACTATCAACCTTGCCTAACCTATAGATCTTTTTCCCATGAAGTCTGTTGTGATTAAGCTAAGTGAGTTTGGATCTAAATTTGTATCTCAGCTTTTACAAATATTTCAGATTAATTAGTATGGAATAAATGAAGACTGACACCTTAATTAGTAATGCTTCTCTTGGCAATTAGGATTCTCTTGGCTTCTTTTAGCAATTAAAGTGGCTGTGGCATATCATTAAGGTCTTCAAAGATTCCCTGTGCCTCCTCAGAAGCAATTACTGTGGTAAGCACTGAAAATCAGACTCATAGCTATAATCTGCTCTCTAAGGATCTAGCAGCAGGATAAACACTTTTGCTTCTTCCTCCCATAGTAATTTTGCATTAACGCATTATCATTATCCAATCAATCATTAATGTAATTTTAATGTGTCATTTCTCATGAAGTTCAATTTCATTTTTAAAAAAGTAACTGATTATTTTAAATTGATTTTGCAAAAG
This sequence comes from Grantiella picta, assembly GCA_013397955.1. Taxonomy (NCBI): domain Eukaryota; kingdom Metazoa; phylum Chordata; class Aves; order Passeriformes; family Meliphagidae; genus Grantiella; species Grantiella picta. The sequence goes on from VZRM01000665.1 coordinate 1,614,930, forward strand.
TGTGTAATAGTAAAATCATTTAAATGAAGACAGTTATCACATTTGCAATTTTCTGCATGGCAAGATGCTAACATTCATTTAGCACAATGAAATACCAGCATTAGGCACAAACCAGCATAACAGAAAATACTCATGTGAGACACCTTGGTAGAATAGTAGTAACACCTTCGTTTACCACTAAAAGTGCTGCTTATAACGTACATAGGAAATTTTGACCTTAATATATACAAGTGCATATCCCCTTATGAATGTAAAAATGAGGATAGGTTTGTCAGTATTTAGCAAGAAAAGATAGTTACAGCTACATGAATGACATTTTTGACCCTCTGACTAAATAAACAGAAAATATACACCATTGCTGTTGGAACCAATTTAAAATCGTTTATTAATTATGGGCCAAAATTTCACCAATATTTCTTCATAAATATAAATTGATTGTTTTAGTTTTTTAATTTTCTGTTACTTTTTCGGTAGTCTCATTCCACATGTCAGAAGTTCTTGAAATGCTTGGGGTTACTCTGTGCTGGGATTCATGAGTTTTATCTTGCAGGAAGGGATACTGACATGCTTGTCTTCAGGGTCTAGGATCATCAGAGTCAGCAACTGTCTGGGATTTGCTCTTGAAAAGAAAGATATTCTCCCCCTTTGTAAGTTTGGTTAAAAAGCTCTTATGGTTTCAAAGGAAACGTGAACTTCCTGCTGCTAACTTACAGATCAGCAACTCCAGTCTTTTCCAGTACAAGGTGTTCAGCAATGACTGCATTTAATGAAGTATTCTGAAGTTTGCAGCCAGAATGCTTTTCATAGCAGTTTGTGACATATCCTTCTTCAAGATTTTTCACTGAGTAGAGAAAATATGCTCTACATGTGCAGATTTTTGGTGCTGAATATTAGATGACACTTTGGCACACCTTTATATAAAGCTGATCATATTTTTGTACCAACCCCCCTCTTTTCTTCAACAGTCCATGTGTTTGAAATTTAAATAAAGCCTATTTTATCAGCCACACAACATATCTCCCATGAGTGGTAAAGACCTGGCATTAATACAGTTTGCTTCAGCACTGCAGAACTACCTACAGGTACCATACTTGTCTTGATCAAACCTGAGATTGTCATGCTAGGTCTAGACTGAACATGGATTAAGAAATAAAGCTTTGTAGTTCACACCTCTTTTGTCTTTGAAGTCAAATAAACTCAGCTGAAACTTTGCTACTTCTTTATGCTTTCCTGTCAGAAATTACAATTAAACCTTTCACCCAGTGTCTCAAAGGTATATGGCAAGCAAATACAAGGTCACATTGTCCACAAAATGAGTTTGAACATGATCCAACTCTAATTCAAAAGTGTTATGAACATGTCAGTGATCCCAACAGTTCTGTAGTGCAGGCACTGGCATCACTGTGTCAATTTTTGAGTTTTGTGTTGGGTTTTGGCCAAATATTATGCCTCTCTTTTTCTGCTGCCAAGTCTCATGACCTCTTCAATCAGAATAGAAAGAAGTCTCCAACTCACTTCTGCTTCATAAATAAGTTTCTTTATGAGAGAATTCCCTTTAGAGATACATGTTTTTGTTCATCTTCCGTATTCCAGCCATCCCCACTAGCTTATAAGGTGCTGCTTGGAAAAGGGCTCATCTGTGTGGGTAGATGAGAATGAGGTTTTTCGGACAATTTGGGCACTACACAGAGCCCAGCTACATGGAGCAAAAACACTGCTGCATCCCATTTGCTACTAACAGGGAGTCACTAAGTTTTACTGAGACCCAGCTGAGATAAATACACACAATTCGTGTGATGGGATCATCTTGCAGCAGACTGCTGCATCCCACAGTGTTTCAACACATTGTAGCAAGATTTCACAAGGCGACAAATGTGACAGACAGGAATGAGGAGTATTTTTGTTATTTGGTTAGTGAATCAGGAACAAATATTTACTTTGTGGTAGGCATCCCTTTCGCACACATGAGGAAGACTGGAGGAGGATGATCTTTTCAAAGAGGTCATTTCAAATGGCACAAATATAGACTAAAAACTTCCCATTTGTATATGGATTGCTGGTCATCTCAAAAAACTGGAAGGCCTGATGCTGGTAGTGGGCAATCTTTCAGGTATTTTTAGAAAGATTTACCTTCTAAATTTGTTTGAGACTAATTAGGAATAATTTAAATAGAAATGATAAAGAATGCTAACGACTGTTCTTAGGGTATGAACTTTTTTTTTAACAAAACCGCAGGAATTGAAAATACAAATGAAGCATGTCTGCTGCCAAATAGAACATGATGTATGTGTTAGAGGACAACAGAAATCCTAAACTGTCACCAGTGCACACACAAAATCCGCACAAGAATTCATTTAAGTGATATTTATTTCATATAAAATATTTATTTACTTGGATAAGATTTGAATAAAGATGGATTTATTGAGCTTCATACCTATATAAATAGAAACTATCTATAAAGATCAATATAGAAAGAAACCCAAAAAGGGGAGAACTTAGCTCTTTGAGGCAGTAGCTGAAGTCATTGCTCTGCTACCTTTTTTTAAGAAGAAATGCAATAGCAGCAAATAGGAAGCTAGATGGTGCTACTATGCTAACTTTATGGTTATAACCAGCTAGGCAGCACACAAACTTGTAAAGACAAATCAAGTACTATAAAGGGATCCAGAAGAGTTTACACGTGTAGATGAAGAAATGCTGTAATTAGGTATGTATTTGAGTATTTTAACATTTGGTTCAGGAAGTTATGCTATTTGATAAGAAATGTAAAAGAGCAACATGGATCTCCCAAATAACTTGCTCTTGCTTTTGAAAGAGAAAAACGTTAAGGAGAAACTTATTTTCAGTAACTGTTGAAAAATAATATACGAAGTTTTATCTTGTAGAAAGTAGTACTAATTGAAAAAGTCTACACTTCATATTACCATATAATAACAGGCATTAATAAGGATTTTCTAAGATGTTGTAAACGTCGTAGTTATTATTGTAGGTTTCTAACACTTTCCTTAACTTCGAAGCAATTCTACACCTATGCATTTAAGAAAATTAAACTTGAAGTTTTAACTTAGCCAAAAATTTGTTTATATTTTATGTTTTTACATTTGGTAAAACAAATTTTTTTGAATTATTATGACATTGTGTGTTTTGGCTCAGAGACTAAGGACTGAAACATTTCAAATTACAAAAGCTTATCTGTGACAAGGAGCTTGCAGTGCTTGCTAAGAGAAGTGTGGTTGTATTCCTGACACTTTATCTGTACCAGTAGCCCAGAATTGCAACAGAGTAATTTCAGTGTAGTCCCCTTGCATATTTTTCTAAAATAATGATAGTGGGAACAGATCTCATCTTCAGATCAAATGCAGATTACACATCTTGAGGTTATGTTAGTTCTGTTTCTTATCCTGCTATTCTTTGCCAGGTGACCATAGACAAATAGCCCATAAGAGCTGGCAGCACCCTCATTCTGGCTGAGTTCAGTGCCCCTGTGGCTCTTCTCAGCTGAGTTACGAGCTCAGTAGCAGCAATGACTGCGGTTTATCCAGGTAACAGGCACACATGACAGCCCTACCACTGAGAAGCCAGCAGAGCCCAGTGCTGTCCTCAGCTTTCTCACCAGATTGCTCGTGACCTTGGGTGATCTCTACTCATTCCTGTGATTCATTTCACTCAGATACAAACTGGACTATACTCGTTTTCCTCTCTAAGGATGGGTGACAATTGTCATAAAAACGAGAGGAGAAAATTACTTATCCTCTAATTCGGCATCTTAGAAGACAGTTGATCAGGGCATTTGTCTCACACATTATGTTTAGTTCTGAAACTACAGCAGCAGGAGGAGAAAGGTGATTCTTCAGCCACATTCAGGAATCAGTAGCTATATTTACTGTTTATAAATGCTCTCCTAAGAACACTTCAGCCAATTTCAAGTGCAAAAGAGAAAAAAATGTAAAATGTTAGCAAATTAATGGTGATCTTTATAGTCTCAAAATAAAATCATAAACAAAAAAATATATAGCAAAACCCAAAACATCAACAAGTTTTGAGAGAAAAATGATTTGACACAGATTTCTTACTATATGGAGACTACGAGTTTAAAGAAGTCACCAAAATACTTTCTTAATAGATGAGAGACAGAGAGTGCTTGCAGAATGTTTATTCCAAACTCAAAAGTTTAAGAAATGAAAGATATATAATTTCTATATGCAACATGTCATAGCAGAAAGAACATAAAAGAATGAATTTTGCCCTTCAAATCTTGGAAAAAGTTCAGGACAGAAGGTAGGATGAAATGTTTTACTTTGAAACTCAAACCCAAATAATACCACTTTGTAATATTGTCCTGTCCATGCTGTTCAATTTGTAAGGATTTAATTTTACTTTATTATTATTTATTATTATTATTTACCATTTATAAATTATCATGTATTTATATAAACAATATTTTACGTTGATATAAATTATATACTAATATAACATTATATTATGATTATATATAAGTAGAAATAAGTATTTTTTTTATTATTTAATTATTAGAGCATTACTAATCCTTTTAAAGCAAGCTTTAAAAACAAATCTCAGTATTCCTTTTTTATTTCTAGATTGGAAGCAATAGAATAGTACCCTTTCGTGACCACTAGGCTATGCTAAGATACAACTAAACAGGCACATAATCTACTTTTTAAAATAATGCATGATTTAAATGCACGCAGATGTGCAAAGGCACATCAAAAAACCCCCATGCATTAGAGAAGGTATTTAGAGTAACCCACATATCTTGAGTCAATTAACCTGTCCTGCTGGGATTTTCAACCCTAATATAATTAGGAGTTAAGGACAGCCAATTGAGCCTTCCCGAAGGAAACAGTACGTCCTTAACACTGCAATTCTAACTCAACAGAAAGAAACAGGCTTTTGGCATTTTATAGAGAATGTTTTTTGCTCAAATTTTACTCATTTCCTCTGATGATTTGTTTTAGATTCAAGATTGCAACTGAAAAAAATAATAGAAATATTAAAAAATCTCCCTTTGTATGGATGTTTGCTTTACTAAATAAAGAAGATTTAAAAATATCTCGTATGTTCCTTGCATTTTAGATAAGGGAAAGGTTACCACATTCTATGAGAAGACAAACACATTACAAATTATGAGAAAGGAATCTGAAATATCATGAATAGTCAATAACAGGAACTGTTCTACAAATCCCCATTAATGAGCAATATTTACCTTGTCACTACCCAGACTAGATGTGTATGCTTTGCCTTGTAATGTATTGACAGGATTCAAACACAAAAGGATGGTTATATGTCATTCAAATTAATTCCTACTTTGACACCCTTTCAGGCAAAAATAAAACCAAAATTGTAAAATAATATGATTATGTTTACTGTAAGATATATATAGATATTCCATTTTTTAAGCATGTAGCAAAGTGCACTGAAAAAACATTAATTGTTTTCTTGATCAATTTTTTTTAGAAATCATATTAGTGGAGTAACACTAGATTAACTGTACGAATACGTCAACATAAACGTCTTTTCTGAAGAAGTACAAATGAACTGCAATTGAGATTCACAGGAATGTTGAGTCATAAAGATTTTTATTTCTTGCTCTTAGAAAGGTTACAATTCATAATTCCCAAGTTTATAATTTAATTTAAAATATAATTTTTGGTCATGACTGTGGAAATCAAAGACAGAACATGATTTGAAGGTGCTGCAGTCCAGAACACCATTTATGACTGAAGTACAAGACAGTATAATTTGTAGAATGGAATATTCTTGAAGCATAAATGCAAGACAAGTTCTGAAGTCTTCCAGCATATCCCCTGTGTCAGTAAGTAAAGTCAGTCTTAAAAAGGAGAAACTTTTCTGGAGAGATAAAATTGAAAACCCTTCATTGGAGTGGGCCTTTGAGTTTTGCCAACCCTGCAGAACCTGAAATTTTTGGGCACGGTTCCCATATCAAAAAAACCTGTCTCTAATTGTAATTAGATAGAGCAGTAACACAATAAAATTCATCTTTCTGCAATTGGTCATGGGATAAAATTTGAATTCAGCTTTGAATAAATATTGAGACTCTCATCTGAAAAACATTATGTAATGCCAACAGATTGCCTTCTTTTCCTACGAGAGACACAAGAATCTTCTACGTTAGTTTGTTAACTCAGATTGACACACAGAAATCATAAGTTGTCTAATTCAAACATTGGTTAAGAATAAAGCAAGAAATGCTTCTGAACAATAAAATGAAGAATTAGAACTTAGCTGGGTTGTACACACTAACTACTCTAGAAGTCTGTTAGAAAGTTTGTAAAATTCAACTTGTTGGCATGATGAAATTCCAGCAGAAAGGATGATCACATTCTGTCACATCCTTTTATTCCCCCCCTTTGGTAAATACTATGACACAGTATTTAAATATATGACCACATTCTAATAACAAAACAAAACAAAATAAAATGGACAAAAATCTTCCAGTCATTTTTACTATTCAGGATAGCAGCAGCTACCTTTGAGCTCTTCAGCACTTTATTTTTATCCTATGGCCTCCTTCATTATATTTTATGCAAACACTGCTTTTATAGAGAGAATTAAGTTATTTGCATTTCCACATTGCAGGTTTTCCAGGGAATTCCAGAGCCTAGCACTGTAATAACTCTGCCCAGCAGAGCACAAGCCTTTGGCTGAGTGAAGTCACAATGCCTCCACTTCCTCAACTCCTCTGGAGTGTAGGAACCTCTTCTACCAGATGCTTCCAAAGATTCATCTTCACAAGTGTATGGTCCTGGGAGGTGGTACGACTGCCCCTTCACAACAAGACAACTGAAATACTAGATATTTTAGGCTTCAGATATTAATTTTTAGAATATTTGGACTTGAACAGCACCAGGTATATTTACAGCCCCATTTCCACTGACTGCAGCTAATGGCTTTGGGTGTTGAGCACCTGATGAAATTAGATTCCATTGATGAAAGTAGCATCCTATCAGTTCCTGTAGGTGGAAACATTTCAGTCTCCTACAGGGAAGTCCTTCCGTGCAGCACAAATGGGGATAAAAGCTAGTTTCTTCCAGGCATCCCTCAACTATTTTAGCTGCAAAATATTCCTTTGTCTTTCTGATGATGCTGCTCATCATCCATCACATGTTTCCAGTCTCTTCCCAAATACAGATTTCCCTGGTAACACAGTATCTACCAGTTCAGATCCAGAGTAGCTTTAATATGTGTGTGGAAGCAGGTGGGAATCCCACTTGAAAAAACAGAAAATGACTACGTAATACTTTTACTCACCCAGGAAGTCAAGAAAAGGTTGCAGAGAGTGCCTGAATGATGGTTCTTCATAACATTAATAGTTCCTGACAGTACACACTGACAATTCTACGAGCGGGTGTTCTTTTCCCTCCAAACAAATATCCTTTTCTTTCCCCTCACTGCAACTCCAGTGGTTCATACAGTACTTCATCAACCTCTTCAGTGGTTATTGAAGGAATTATTGAGTTTTTATTTCATTTCACATATATTTATGGTGCAGAAGTCCATACATCTCTTCCTTGATACACTAACTTTCCTTAACAAGTGTGTAGGTAATGATCATCATAGCTAACAGCTATAAAGAAAGGGAAATTATGACCTCGAGCATTTTTGGTGAGAAGAAATACAATATTTACTTGAAGAATAGGGACAGCAGTGACCTTGAACTAAACAACTGTGCCAGGAGATAAGTATTCAAGATCAATCTGAGGAAATAACCATCAGCAGCAGATGAAATAGATAATGATTGCACTAAATTATTGACAACAATATTTGATTGGGGTCTTTAATGGTCAAACAAGACTACTGATACAAACCGGTGTGGAAAACTGAATGGGGGGGATGGTTAAGAAGACCCTCTGAAGACCCCAGAAGAACAGTTCCTTGCTAAGACAGCCTCTGGGGGAATACAGGAGCATGGTGAGAGGAAACATTGGAGCCTTCTCCTTGTTGCTGAATCTAGTTGCATGTTATACTCTAACTGGGGCTGCAGAGAGCATGACCACAGCATTATCAGTGACCTGATCAGACATGGGAACTTCTCCTAGCCATTGCTCAGGATAGGTGCATGGCAGCACAACACCCTTGATGTGTGTAGGGTGAAGTCTACAACTGAACCAGGTCATGTGCAGATGAATCTGCTGCACATCATTTTTTGCTGATGTGGTTCAAGCCAGCCTGCCTCCATGGCTGCCTTTTGCCAAGCCTGCTGAAGAGGGCAGGCAGCACCATGCCTCCCTGCATCCTGCACCACTGCAACGGGCTGAACACCTTCCAGCAGCACGAAACAGAATCCATGCTAGTGGGCTGGATCTAGACAAAAATATGTCACCATCACCAAACCATTTCAGAGGTGTTTGGTGAGTGCAAACGAATGGAGCAGGAGGTGGGATTCACAGGAAAGCATCATGCTTTAGTACAAACACTGTTCTCTCCTCTCCAGCTCCTCTCTACTCCAGCTTATTCATGTCAGCTGAGTCTTCCTGCTCTCTCCTGCTACATTATCCCATTTCCCTTATGTATTTGCAACCCTACTTTGAAGTTTTCTCATCTCAGTTCCACTCTCCAAGCACAGTAGCTCCAGTTCCCCCACTGACTCCACGACTGGTTTCCTTCTGTCTCCTCAGCTCCCGGTCACCAGCCACAGGTCTCCATCCTGCAAATCTCATTGTTACAATCCTCATCACTTGTGTCTGAGCTTCCCAAAACCAAAATGAGTGATGAGATTGATACGTGGGAAATTTGAGCCCAACTAATTAACACTTTGACAAAACTTAAGTAAGTTCAGTTGTTTTTTTAAAAGAAAGTATCATATACAGGAAATTTGGGCAATTACTACCAGTATACAATGAGCAGAACAAACAGGAGGAGACTAAAAAGAAATCTAAATAGCATGGACACTACATGGAGTCTTTGGGATTGTTTTATTACAAGAGATACAGCCTTGCTTACTGTTAACAACACTACCTGTTTTTGCAGCTGGGCTGAGGAATAGTGTTGGCAGTCGATTAAAGGAGCTGTCTTTATGAATAATCTATTCCACATAATTTTGGTGTTAGACAGGAAAACATCCTTAAACTGGTATTCATACATAAATTTCTTTCAAGAGCAGAATTTCTTTCATACAGCAGACAGAGGTATTAATTAATCCTATGTTAATGTAATTCAGGTATTAATTAATCCTATGTTAATGGAAAAATGTGTTTCCCCTATATAGTTTTTTAAACAGTGCTATAAACTGTAACATTCAAAACCATTATCTAATTGAGACTGTACTCTTGGTTCTGCATTTCAGACTTAGCTCATCATCTGTCTTTAAACTTTACTAAACATCTGAAATGAATGTTATTCCTGACTAGTCCAAACTTTATGTATAAAAGGAAGATGTAACACAATACCATACTATGGTAATGTGTTAGACATTTATAGTGTTTTGCCAACTTTACAGTTTTAGATACTTTGTTAAATCACAGGCACAGTGAGACAAAATAATAAAATACAGAGAGCCAGAAAAGGGACACTTACCCACAGTGCTTCATGTGAGGTGGTTTATCCATTCTGACCGCCAGTTTAATTTTCAAGTCACTGTCCTGGCTGTTTTTGGGAACTATCATTTTATGTAGATCAGGCGACTTTGGGCTGTTGGATGTTGGATATAACACTACCTGCAAGTCATGAAAAGAAAAACTTCAGCAAGCTGATAAAAAAACCCTTGGTAGTCTTTAATGGAAACATCTAAGCAGTGAAGATTCTTGTTGCATCTCCTCCAATAGGAAAGATGACTGAAAAAGATTTCATAAATCTAATAAATCAACTGACTCAATCACATTGTAAAAGACAAATTTCAAAAATTAACTCTTTCCTTCTCTTACAAATGGAATTTTCTTATTATGAGTTAGTAAAATTTCCACCTGTTAATACAGTCTGAATTAACAGGATTTTTTTTTTTTAAAGGAACAGTTGGCATTTCAGAATGGGCATGTACAATTAAACAGGAACCTAAATTTTTACATTATTTAGTGCCCTGCTGGAAACATCCTTTTGAAGCAATTTGCTGCAGCATTATGCAACGGATCAGCCCTCCAGTACTGACATTGTTTGAGAGAAGATAACCAATATATACGTCACAACTGTCTCCAATTTTTGATCAACAGAATAAATAAAAGTCAATTTTAGTAAGAAACCACAGAAATTGTGGATGAATTCCAAAGCATCTTTGCTGCAAATGGAATATAATAAATGTAAGATACTATGTCCAATTCACACATGATATGTAACAAACCTTTAGTTTAATCTACAGTGATAGAAAAAGAATGCATTGAATTTTAAATATTTAATTTTTAAAACATTTATATAAATTTCTTGAAGGCTTTACTAACCATTAATTTTAGATTAGAGTTAGTCACAAGCTCTTAAATATTTATTTACCATGCAAAAAGTTTACCCATTTAAGCCAGTATAATTAAAAATTACCACTTCATCAAACCCTTACCCACAGTGATATGTTCAGCAGTTAAACAGGGCTGAAACATAATTTCCGTCCGTTGTTATTATAAGAACTACTTTTGAATCAATTTAGACTCTAAAGTATTCTAAACATACTACTTGGGAGACTTTCATAACAGTCAGTGAGTTCTGAATTATGATTATCATGAATTACCATTATAATTTCAAAAGTAACAGCACACTAAAAAAGCAGCATTCTCTACATCTCTTACTTCTTGAAAAAAAAATTATTAATTATGTTAACCATCAAATTAATTTCTTAACATAGTACTTGTGCCTCGTGTCTAAAACACAATATATATCCTCTGTGTTGTTATGAAGGTTAAATCAAGGATTTGAGCAAAACTGTCCAAGCAAGTATAAATCTAACAGATGTTATTAAATCAAAAATATTACAACGGTGTCATTCAGATCTGATCATCTGAAAGGTGGCATGAGTGGAAGGCCTTCAGCTTCTCATCTCAGTATTTTGCAGAAGCACATTCCTGCATCCTGTTAATATCAGGAGCTCCAGTCAAGCAGAGAAATATGATGCATCACTCCTAATCAAATATGCAACCCTTGTAAAACCAGTGGAAGAAATAACCTGTCAGATCTATCGAGTATATTCAGTATCTTTTAAAGAGATAGCAGAAGAATCAGTATATTCTGATTTTAGCAAGCCAGAAGGTTTGCACAGAAACCACTATTTATAACACAGCTTATTCCTTCCTTCTTATTTTCATTCTGAGTAAGAGACATTCCTTAAAAAACATTTTAAAACCTTATGAGCATGGAAACCTTTGTATCCTGATGCATCAAACAGAAAATTATTTTTAGTTTGTTTATCCCTTTAACTGCAAGATTATGTAAACAGAATTATTACACATTCTTTGCATTTAATCACTTGACATTCACATAGGACTGTAGGTGATGCTAAAAATTTTTCCTTTTCTACAGGCTGCCATTCCTGTTGTCCTGTAACAGCTTACTACAGCTCATGCATCTCAAGTGACATCTTTCTCCTGTCAACGTCCTGAGTTTTTAGAATGCTGATGAAAACTAAAGCAGACGAGAGTGTAATTAATTTATATCTGCAGTACAGACAATTCCTTTTCTGAATTTTTAAGGAAGTATTATGGAGCTTCAATTTCAAAGCTCTCACAAAAAATAAGTATCTGTCAGACTATTTAAGTATGCACAGTGTTGGGTTTGTATTACACTTTGCCATGCCTTGCAGCTTTAAACAATGAGGGCTTGAAAGAACTTTGCAATCAAACTTTCTGTTACACAAGAACACATGGACACAAATTCACACAAAGCATTTGACAGGCTTTGCAATTAATTATCTTTGCAACAACCTTCATACTAATATTGCCCTTAAGGACAATGGTAACCACTGTGAGCCACTATACCATCAGGTGGCACAAGACGTAAGCTCCCACAAAATCACAGAAACCAAAACACTTGGCAACCTCTTCTTGTTAAGAAAAGCTAAAAATTGATAAAATTTCTATTAAAAGCATTCCCTCCACTGTGGAACCCTGCAATACAAGGTCATTGGCATTGTCAATGGAGACAATTTTTAAGGTTATTCTGTCTCAAATTTTCTTTCCGTACTGCTTAAGGGATTTTAATCTTCTGGTTGTCTTATAATCTACTTTAAAAAAATTAAATGTTATCAACTCACATGTCTTCCCTGGCAGATATAACAGTCACCAAGAGGATACCCCCACTGTGCCTAAAACTTTAAAAAATATCATAAAATTCCTACTACATCATGTATTTCTGAACTTTTATTTTATTTTCTTTTATTTAGATTTATTTTATTGTTCATATATCTGTGGTTATCACCACAGTAGGTTATTGGGCAGCACAGAGAATTATGAGTTGTTAGGATCGGGCTGTGTTTATTGTAATTATACTAACAGGTAATCTACATTAAAAAATAAAATGAATCATTAATTACCAGAATGCTACACAGCAAAATAGCTGCTGTGCATTGCATTGTTTCAACTCATTTAAGGCAAATTAATAATATTAGAACAGTGTGGGTTAAGATAATTCGGTGAATTCAATCATCTCATAATCATTAAAAAAATACTTGACCACGTGTTCCAATTACATGTAGAATTACATTTCCTCAGACCACACTGTAACTGAAGATAGGTCAAATTCACTTTATGCCTGTCCTCATTTGGATGTAAAATAAACACAGAAATCTTAAATATTATAGAGCAACACTTGTAGGCATTTGTGCAAAGTGATGATCTCAAAATGCTGTTTCTTAGTTGTGAATAACTGAAAATGTTTCTCTCATGGGCTTAAAAGATGGCAGGTTGAAAGGCATCGACGCTAATATCATTTGATAACTTAACTAACCATCATTTTTGTGATTCCATTGTGTATTTAGCTCACCAGCTTGATCACAAGAGAAGTTCATTTAAGTACACCTGAGCCAAACAGTCAATCCAGATAAGCAACTGTTAATTCTATTTTTGGCCCACTGACCATATCTTCTGTTATAGGTATGAAAGAAAAGTTGAGCTGTCCAAAGCACTCCAAAAGCTTAAACAAACCAAACTGGGGGTAATCTTGCTTTCTCAGAGAAGATAACTGAGCAAAAGGTTCAGAGTAAAAAGTGCTGCGCAGAAATATCTCCTGTTGGTCCTCCTACGTTTAGATAAAGCTCTCAAGCTAACCATTCCTGGCTGCAGTTGTCCTGTTGTCAAAAGACTATGCAGCCTTCAAAGGGGACTAATGAAGGCAAGAAGCAAGCAGACTGGCAAGTTGTAAGCACACTCGAGAAAAATCAAGAGTCAAGATATTCTCCAGTTTCCCCCCCATCTGACACTTGTGGCTGAGCTCAGTTTCAGCCAACTTGTGTCCTCACATTCTGGATGCTCCCCTTCCTCCCCTACTTCCACCAAATTCCATGATATTCAAGAGCTGAACCCAAGCAATGGAATTACCCACTCTTTCTACCCAAGTATTAGAGATGAGATAGAATTTGCAAGTTGGGATGGTCTAAGACACACTTTGAGATCTCAAATCCTGGGCACCAGACCTTGGTAATCATGGTAATTCTGAGCTTACTGTGCTGAGTTTTGGCTCACTGTCACAAGTGAAAAAGATGAAAGTGAAGGATTTCTGCATCTTAATGCCCTGGCTGAAGAGGCAGGTGATGTTTAAAATGCTATTACAGAAAATCATTATCTCGTCTTCAGTACAGACAGTACCACACAACCTTAAAAAAAAAGAAAGATGCAGCCTGTCCACAGTCTCCTCTTCATAACACAGCCTGGGTCATCTTCAGAAAGCAAACCTCAGCCTAGCCCCATCACCAGGGAGGTACCTGATGCATGGGGCTGCCCTGGTGACTCCCAATCCTGCCCCGTGCCCTGGCACCCCAGGGAGTTGATCCTGCTTCTGGCATCCGGCTTCCCATCCTTTCTTCAAACTCAATGGCCTACAACAGGAAAGCTAGAAAATTTTATGAGACAAAAGTTCTTTCTCATGCCTGATGTGCTCTTTCAGAATACAAATGGTGCTACAAAAGCTTGTTTTTTGCTGCTGATCAAAAGTGTATTTTCTTTTTTATCTTATTCCATACATAGGATGAAAAAATTCACCTCTTACTTTAAGATCTGGCTAAGTTACAAACAGTTGAGAACTGAATATACGTCATGTGGCTTTAATCATAAGCAGCTTTGTGAGGTCTGTTCAGAATAAACAACACACTCCAGTCATGCAACGAACTCCACAATGAATTGGAAGAACCAAGCTCTCTAACTCCCATGCTCTAGCAGAGACACTTCTAACTCAATTTGTGATTATTTAAAACTATGAAAAACAGCCAGTGCTTGACACATAAGATCACACAATCCCTCAACTGCATTTGTTAAAGCTTTCATCATGTAACAGGACTAATTAATACAATATAAGGATTTTCTTTCATGTTTTAAAATGCAGTGATTTGAAAAGATACCAGTGCAAGTAGAGGACAAGCAAATTTAAGTTATGAAACAAGAACCCATTATTAGGCACATGCAAATTTATGCTGCTGGTCATCCTCTGAACAAATATCATAGTTAAATATGATCTGTTTCACTGATTTGAAAATAGTTATAGACCAAAAATTTTTGAAGCTAGTTTGGGATATTAAATAGATGACTAAAGAAAGCCTTTAATGTTATGTTGCTTGTGTTACTCTGGCCCCAGCCTCACTTATGGGGCACCTGATTTTGATAGAAATGTCCACTGGCTCCTCTCAAGATGCCTTCTTCTCTAACTTGAAAGTTTGGAGTTGTTCTGTGTTATGTCAGCCCCTTGCCCAAAGGCTGGCTAATGTCAGAACACCAGAAGCTGCTGGCAGTGTGACATGCAGGTCCCTAGACTGCTCCAGCAGCAGCCTGCCAAGCACAGCACTGCACTCACTTTCTTTGAGCATTAGGTCATGATGCCCTGTGCCAGGCGGATGCAAAGAAAGCTCAAGAAGAGGTTCAAAATTGGAGGTAGAAAGAGCAAACGGAGATGCTTCTCTTGAGAGTAATTTCCTTAGAAAAGTTATCACCTTGGCGACCCCTAAAGAATGGGTTAATAAGAGCTTGATCACCAAGGAAATTTATGATTTTTCTACGCAAACTTCATCATCTCACCTATTGAGGGATCTCTTGCTTTTTGGCTATGATTGCATTACAGCTGAAACACTGAGACAAAGTGTTGGGTAACAGGTGGTTAAAAAGAAAAAAAACAACAGAAAAACTGAATAGGCACATGGTGAGAGAGCTATCTAGAATACTGCTGACAAAAAAGAACTGGGAAGACTTCACAATTTATACAATCAACCTCTGTTGATGGTGCTGGCTGAACACTTAGCCTGGTAGGTCTTTGCAATTGATAAAAGTAGTCTTTGAATCCTTCCCAAAGAGCCTCTCCCCCATATCTAGGAGAGAAAACACCTGAATGCAAAATATCTTATGCATTTCCAGTGAGAGGCACTCTCAAAGAGGCTACTGAGGGCCCCCCTGTTAGCATGGAAACAATAACCCTCAGACAGACATCACACAGTGGTGACAGGCAGACTGCTTGGGGGGCAAGAGAAAGAGAGGGAGTGGAAGCAGTTTCTCATCATTTTCCAGACTTAAAAAAGAAAAACAGAAGAACTCAGACCTGAGAAACCTCAGTAATTTCAAAGTGCAATGGAGAAACACAATCCCCAGGATGGCAGGTTTTAAATTAACAGTCACAGAATGAAACTGTCTCTGCTCAGGGGCTCTTTGAATGTGGCACAGAAGATAAACAACATGCCCAGTGCAGTCGACATTCAGAAACCCAGCAATCCTGTGAGTATAGGTACCTAGCCAATACTGCTATTTTATAACTTTAAATCAAATACAGAGTAACAGCACTAAAGGAAAAAAAAAACAAAAAGCATAGCTGCACAGCTAATTATTGCTGGATGCAGCTGACTGTGACATGCAGGCTGTGAGACAATAGCTCTCTTTTAATTGAATACTCAGAGAGACAAAGCTGAAATATTCTTATATTCAAAAGTATCAGCAATCAAACACCACCTGCTTCTCTCACATTGTATCCACATGTGTGCTAAGCAAGCACAATGACTGTCACTTTGCATTACTAGGTTTGAACATCTTTATACACAAAGCACCACAAAGTGGTGTCAGATCCCTGTGTTTCAGAAACCACCAGGCTGATTTTTCAGAAGCATTTACACTAAACTCTGACGGCTTCTGCACACTTCCTCAGTTGTTGCACGTACAAATGCAAGCATCAATTCTGCCTTCTGAATGCACATACAAAAATTATTCCAGTGGCCAAATTAGTATCAGTCACATAAAATATGTACCACAGATATCAAAGATATTCGAATAAAGTTCTTAACATTTCCTCATGAGAATAAGTTCAGCTTCAAAGTTCAGCCTACCTCACTTTCTAGAAGTTAAGCAGGGGCTCAATTCACTGTATGTAGAGTTCTGCACAAATACAGACACAGACCACTCTAAAAGCTCATGTTCTGCAGAACCCAAATCCAAATAACATCCTTCCCCCTTCTGCGCAGCACACATCTCTGTTTTAAATTTCAGTGGAAAAATGAATTTGTATAACTGTTCTCCAGTTTGTGTAAAACAGAGAATAAATGTTAAGATTTATTTTGGTTTGAAAGTGCTCAGCAGGGAGCCAGAAGAATATCCTGCGGCAAGCAAAATCTTCTCTTGGCATTTACAATTGGATTTATTGGTATTTTTGGAGGAAGACAGCCATATCAGACAAGTGACATACCAAGTATTACTTCCTTTCAGTTAACCCCATCTTAAATGCTTTGAAGGGAGAAGATGTTAAGTACAGACATTAGCCCTTTTGTCACTTGGGGCTCACCTGGTGACTTCTGCAGCAGAGGTTGTGCAGCTCTCAGCCTGAGCTTCCAAACATGGAGTATGTAAAGCTTTAAGAATGCTCTGTCCTCTGTGCTGAAAGCCCGAGCCTGCATCCCTCCTGCTCCCCAGTGAGCTAATTAGTTCTGGAAATAAGTGGTGTTTTCTCTGGAAATGAGGGACCTGCTGATATCAGGGTCTACATCGTAAGTTCGTAAAAGAGAAATCACCATGCACTGATACGTTCAGTGGAAATACCTTTTCCTCTACAGCTCTGGGGAAACCTTTGCTGGCTCCACATTTCATACTTTATATCTCTTTTCCTAAAAAACTGACCCCTTGGTGGCAGAAGAAACCTTTTGGTATGTGATGAAAGTTCAAAATTCCAATCATGTAGCTTGATGCTGCCTTCTATTTCTAATTATAGATTAAACAGAACAAAACCTTCAGAATAACTGCAAGGTATTGGAAATGCAAGCTTCAGTAATGTAGAAACTGGTATCAGGTCAAGACACACGCTTTCAAGAAAGTACTTGACAGATGAGAATTAATGTCCACAGTAAGCCTACCTCAGAAGGGGCAGGTTTGAATTGAATTTTTAAGTACAGGAAAAATACCAGTAAAAAGTATCTTCAGGATAAGAAAACTAGCTGGATCAGAGGTACTCCTGCAAGTCACTGCATTGTAATGACCAGGCAATAAAGTTGCCAAACTTTATAAAAATTAGGCTTACTCAGTGGGATTCTGCATCTTTTCAAATTCTACTTGAATTTACATCTCTCAGACCTGAAAACAAAGACATCACCAACAAAAGATTTTGAAAGCTAAAATGTGTACCATAAAAGTACATAGTACCACAAATTATTTTGTAAAAATTCTGTCAAATCTTCTCCCAGTCTCCCCTGAAGCAAGCAACAACCACTCTCAAATACTCTGGTTAAACCAGAAAAGTAAGTTGGAAGATTCTTTCTTCTCCTGAATTAAGTATCTAGACCCATGAGCTGGAAGGTGTCTGTCAGCAACTTCAGGTTTTACCAGACCAGGGAGGTGCAGAAGGCCAGACACCCAAACAGGTTAATTCACAGCCAACATGCCCTTTTTATGTTATTTTCCACTGCTAAGGACCATGTGCTGTACATAAGGTCATTGTGAAAGGTTTACCTTTTACTGAAGGTATTCTTTGGCAAGGATGTGGGCTTGACATTTTTGGTAAACCAGGAGTGGATTATAAAATGGAAAAGCAGTATCCAGGCATCTCTTGGGTACTCCTATTTGCTATCCCAAATCTCAGCACAAGCTCTAATGGAAGTGGGAAAAAAGGTAATGGCCTTTATCCTTTTTGACAAAGGAAAAAAAAACAGCAAAAAGATATTATTTTAATAGCCTAACTCTGGTACAAACTGCCAAATCTCAGAGCATCTGATAAAAGCAAGCAGACTCTCTGCCAAAGAATACCAGGAGAGTAAGAATCTGAAACAAGATTGCTCTTTCCTACTTCATCTTTTATACATCTTGCTTTGCATCTGGGAAAGCTGGGTCAGACTCCAACAACAGAACACTGAGCTCACTATCCCCGCTCAATTACCTATGTTTTTCTCTCTTTCCCCTCACCTCTCCCAACCAAAAAACCTTCTGTAAAGTGGTTTGACCAGCTGACAAACACAGATGTGTCAGAAGGCAGCCAGGAGTGTGCAGGGAGACGAAGCAGTAAAAAACTCACAAACCAACATCTGTGGCCACAGGACCCAAGTAAGACAAAAGCTATATTCAATATTTTACATTTGAAATGTTTTCATTCTTTAAAATTAAATTTTAAATATTTTGAACCTCCTGTCCTAGCAATTCAGACAAGCTGCAGTATAAGAAAGCAGACCAAGGCTGGTACCTGAACTTCGGCTGTTTGAGGTTGCACACAGAGGATCCTGCTAAAACCTGTGATCCTTAGCCTCTTTATACTGATGATGTTTCCTTTCTTCTCTGACTCCTTGGCAATGAGGATGTTGGCTACTGTTCACAATGGCCACGTAGTTCCTCCTCCACTGCCCTTCACCTTGGCACTGACTTCCCTTTTGCTTCTTTGAAAGGACTGAGCAAGGAGGGACAGAGACAAAACTTCTCTGCGTTTAGTAACACTATGCAGTCCCTGTAAGTTCACCCTTTAGTGTTTCTTTTGTTGTTCTGAATCCAGATATTGATGACTCTGGTTTGCTCTGTTGCACCCCTGTGGCTCCTCTGTACCTGTCACACTGCCTGCCTGGCTCCTGCCAGGATGTTATCCCAGTGGGAACCTTCCCCATGCAGATCCCATCTTCACCTTGACCAAGTCACCTTGGAAGCTCCATAGAAGGGTAGGAGTTGAGGCAAGAAGTAATCCTGAGCATACCGTCCTGACCTTAAAAACTGACACAACTGACATAATGTCGGGGAGAACGTGTTATTGTGCAGCCACCTGTGCTCAGAAGACACAAAGTGGAGAAGAGCCCTGCTCTTTCCAACAAGTTGTGCTTGCTTGAATGTGAAACAGCCAGGACTTTGATTGTAGAACTGAGCATCAAAATGTGAGGTTCTTTTCATGTGCTATAGGTCAGAGGGGAAAATTTCAACAGGAGAAGAGGGGGAGATTTCCAGACCCTCTCCACCTCATTCACCCTACCCTCTTGTTTCTATGATATATTAGCTCTTGATTTTGGCCTAAGAAGGACAAATTTACAGAATTTGCAGAATAGTCTGAGTGGGAAGGGGCCCAGAAGGATCATTGAGTCCAGCTATTAAGTGGATGGCCCATATGGCGATCAAACCTGTGACCCTGGCATTATTAGCACTGTCCTCTCACTAATTGAGCCAATCTCGGATTATCCTGTCAAGGTAGGAAAAACAACAAAACATAGGAGAAGCTCAGGGAGTACAAAAATAAGCTCTTATTTGACTCTGACATATTATCTCCCTCACTCCTCTCCCATTCTACTCCATCCTTCTACCACTTAAGTACTTCCTTTCCCCAGTTGTTTGCTACATTTATTACACACCAAGTCTTACCTCTCTCCCTTTCACTCCTAATTTGAATACTTAAAAGCTTAAATACTTAAATACTATATGTCATGTAGAAATTAATGTTTTAAACAAGACAAAGAAAACCACCATGGATGCCTGATGTAAACTTCTGAAAGGTAATCAAAGTCAACCTATCACATTTTGAATACTGGGAAAAGTCACCCTTATATAGAAAAAGCACTGTTTGGTAGAGCCACAGCAGACCTGGCTGGTACTGAAGGCCTTATACCATTTTATGGCATGTTTTAGCAATATTCACACTTCTACCCATCATTTCTCACATATTTCTCATGTCTACACATAATACTCACTCTTCCCAGCTCTTTATCTTCAAGTGCCAGCACCCCGGTGCTTTCTGTAAAGAGTTTTACTTTGACAACAGGCCGAGGGTGAGTAGTGGTGAAATCCCCTTGGGTTCCCCATCTGCAATAAACAAAACAACAGAATTTAACTGGGGCTGAGCACAGGCCTGAGAGTGATAGGACTGTAATCTTTTCTGCAGAATATTTATCAGTTCACTCCTGGAACTTAATTTTCAAGATTTGGAGGAGGAGGGCAGGAAAGGAAAGAGAGGCACATTTTTGAACATCCAAGATCAAATATCTGTGTAGAAAAAATTGCTTTTCTCTGCAATACAACAAATCAGGGTTTTCCTGCATGACCTCTGTCATAAAAAAATCAATCCAAAATTTTTTAATGGCAGAACTCAACAGAAATTATATCTTCATGGACATAAAAGAAACAAGCAAGAAAGCAAATAAAGAGATTTGTTTTCTATTAAATATATTCCCTGTCTTCTGCTTAAAAATCAAATTCATTTAGCAAAGAATCATGTTTCAATTTACTTCAGGTGACCACAGCATGAATAAATTAGGAGACTCAGGCAGAGAAAACCTTCTATTTTATGAGACGCTACAACTTACTATGAGAATGCAGGAAAAACGTAAACACAAATACAAATAAAAGGAAAAAGTACTATCAGAGTAACTATAGCACTGCAAGATAATTACTCCAACAAGGCTTCATGCTTTTAGAGAACCTTAATTAGGCAGACAGATGTTTATCTCATCTCAGTTAAGACAGGTTGTCTGCCTTCCCCCACTCCTCCCTGTGTGCCAGTGGTACAAAAAACAAAATGTCTGGATTTGACCCTGACTAAACGCCAGGCACCTCGACTCTCTCTCGCTGGGAAAAAAAAAAAAAAAAGAAAAAAACCCACAACACTCATAGGTTAAATGAGATA
>VZRM01000665.1:1636413-1769389 GCA_013397955.1 Grantiella picta
ACATGAGTCCTTTTGTCTATAGAGTGCTGTGCAGACTCTCCTGAGCTGAGGCCAGGCTGCTTCCATCCCCAGGAGCAAGGAAAAGGCCTTTCTCTCCCTTGCAAGGCCTCTCTCTTTCGATGAGACTCCAACTGTGTCATAGCTTTCTCCAGGCATCCACCTGCTCCTCTGGCGTGGGTTGTGGGTAGAATTTCTGCATCCTTGTGGACTCTATGGGCTGCAGGGTGACCTTCTGCTCCCCCATGGCCTTCACCACAGCTAGCAGAGGGTTTTCAGCTCCGGCGCCTGGAGCACCTCCTCCCCCTCCTTCTTCACTGACCTTGGTGTCTCCATGCTGTTCTCCCTTCACATATTTTTACCTCCACCTCCTCCTCCTCTAACTACAGAGAAGTGTGTGCCTACCTTGTTTTGATTTTTTCTTAAATATGTTGTCACAGAGGTGTAACTAGCACCTGTAATTAGGCCCAAACTTGGCCAGCAGCATGTCCATCACTCTCAGAGCCACCAGAGATTGGCTCTGCTGGACTTGATGTAAAAACTTCCAGAACTTTCACTCAGGACACACAGGAGCCATCTTTGTGCCACTCCCCACCCCTCAGACACCTCTCCAGGCCTACCACAACAGCTTCTGAGGGGTCCAAATTTCTCCTAGATGTTAAAAAATACTTTACTGACATTTTGGGTCAATCAAAACCACCACACAAAAGTTATACAAATTAGATAGCAGCTTCCTTCAATGAACTATTCCATTTTCCTGAACAACCACATGGAGCTCACTGCATTGATTAAACTGACTGTGAATATGCTACTAGGCACAAACAAAATGCAATAAGTAAGCACAGCTCCAGTTTGTTTTGATTTTGGCCACTGTGTGAGATATTACGATTATCAGAAACTAATAAAAAAAAGAGATGACCTAAAGTGCATGCTCTATAAAAGGATATATTACACAAGCCAAAATCTTAGGCCCTCATTTAGAAAAAGCAGTAATTTTAATTTACATTCAAGAATACACAATCTCTCCAGTATTGTAACATGAAAATAGAAGAGCAATTTTCCAGCAAAGGGATCTTTTAGGCAAAAGCAAATGCTTCAACGAGCATGAGTTACAGACTTCAAGACCAAGTAATACTGAAAACCAAAAAGCTTTAAGGAAGCAGCAATTCTGTATAAACCAGTCCAGGCTGAACATGCCTGACTATGAAAGCGAAGTTTACTGCAAATTAAGTGAATCTTGTTACATTTTGTCTTCTTTGCTTTGTCTAGGTTAGATAGATGCTTACTCTGTGGTGTGCACAGTTTTAGCCTCAGCAAAGTGATAATTGAAATAGGAACTCTGACAAGAAATTACCTTCTGGAATGGGAGAAAACCTGTTTATGATCTGATGTTAGATGCTGCAGCTGCAGAATAAGACAATGCCTAGCACTACTGCTTTCCCCAGAGGCGGCGCCAGGCATAGGTTTTGTCACAGTACAGAAATGAAATTTTCAAGGAGAAAGCACCTTTGTAAAAGATGAGATAGTTGTATCTTCAGTTTAGCCTCCAGATCCCAGTATTCAGGAAGAATGCTACCTTGAAATTGGAAACACAATCCATGCACTTTGATAGCTGCACCCTCTCTCAGCCGACAGTTTCTTGTCCCTGAGCTTCCAGAAGCATTAAACTATGCCTGCCATAACAGACAGGATCACACAAAAAAACCAAGAGAAACTCCCATTAAAATAACAAAACAAACCCAAACCTTCTCTACAAAGATCTAGTGCTAGCACCCATTCCTACAAAAGAGAAGAAAAACAAGAGGTAATGCTGACTGAAGGGAAGAGCCCAGCCTGTTCAGTGATCACCAGCAGTGACTCAATTTCCACAAGCTGAGCAGCAGGTGTGTGCTTCAGCATTTGCTGGGGATCGAGCACCCCAGCACCAGGTTTAAAGAACTTCCCAGAAAGTGGTGCAGCTTTCTTTGGAGACCCGGGCTTCATCTCTGCAGGACACAGCAGGCAGGGATGAGACACACATGAGCCTTGCCCAGGGAGCCTGAGAAAATTTGCTCCTTCTCACACTTAGATGCACAGTGAGAGACTGATGAGAATGGGAGCAACATGGGGTCATCCACCTGTTGCTGGCACTCATGTAGTACTAGAAATCACCTTTAACATCGGATCTGATCACTAGCCTTGACTGACATATTTCTCCCACCCTTTGTTCCATCTGCAGCAGTAACTGAAAATCCTGGGCTGAAAAAAACCAGTCTGAATTGATTCCTAAAGCTTAATATTCATGGTAGCAATATTCCATGCACTGATCTGCATGCTCCTGGATGATTAGGACTTCAGCTGACTCTCATAGCCTCTTAGGAACATTTCTTTGGAAGAGAATTATCTCTAAGAGCAGATGGTCACAGATTTTACTGACCAGATTTTAACATCATTCCTCATGAAAGGGCTCATGAGAAATTATGTTCTGTTAGCAAAGGCAAATCCAAGATTTTGTCCTTTACTATCATATTTACTTGTGGGCATCTGATGTTCCTATCAGCTGCCAATATAACAGCAAAGTACACACAGCTCATCTTTTTGTTCCTTGTGTATTACTAGAACACAAGTCCTGCTTCTTTCAAGATTTGTGTTGTTGCAAAGGTATCAATTCACACCATTTGAAATCAGAAGTTGAGACAACGCAGCCAAAATAGAAGAGGTATCATGCTCATTTTTGTTTGCTCCTTCCAAGAAAGAACTACATAAGAGACAAATCTGGTAATCCAGACAAACCAAGTTTATCTAGACAGATTAAATTTATCTATATGCTGTACATTTAAAAGCACATTATTATGTTATTATGCATTCTCTGAATGCATAAGACAACAACTGAAGCAGAAGTCAGAAATTACAGCCTAATCAAGACTCCCAGCTGCAGTCTAACCCATAGAATGTTCATGCTAATAACAATTCACAATTTGCATTTTTTTGTTTTGTCAGTATGAAATGAGGTGTAGCAATAAGAGTGGCCTTTCTGGCTATAGTATGCACTGTCAACACCTTCTAATAAACTTCAGTTCTGTTAGAAATAAAATTCTGATTAGTAAAGATTGTGCCATGAATATAACAAGATACCAGGAACTCAGTATTTAATAAGGATGTCTTAAAATAAGAGCCAGGCTGAGTAAAGCATGCAGTTTACATAAACTACACTATTTTGAAATACTCTTCACTGTTATGAAATTCTATAGGTGCTCATGATCTGTCAGATTTCAACTTTATTCTTCCACCCGGCTGTTTCTTTTATGACACCTGGTCAGACTACAGTCAAAAAAACCAGCAATTTTTTTATTCTTCCTGTTTATGAAAAATACCCAATTTTAACCGAATTCCATTTAAATGGATATCACTTTCAGCTTCTATATCTGAGAGGGGAAAAAAATTATATCAGATTTTCAGCATACAATCAATTTAAAATTTATTACAATCTAAATGCCAACAATAACTTTGAATAAAGTTCTGTTCCATCAGCATCTAAAAACTGTGTAATTAAATTGCATAAATCTTGCCTATAATGCCAAGATTGTAAATATAGCCTTCCTAGCCAATAAATAAGATTTTAATGAATCACTTGTTTCCACTGTAAAATTCCATCAATTTTTTCTATACTTTTGGATATTTATTCTAGTTCTATATACCTGTTCAAAGAGCTGGTGAGTTTAATGGTGCAAATAGGTTAAGAGAGTACCTAATAATTCATGGAATCAATATATAAACAGTATTATGTAAACATTATGTAAATCTTGAACACCATTACTAATTTCTTATTTCAATTTATAGATTTTACATGCTAGTATAATTACATTCACTTTGTTTCTCAAAAATCTAATTATTTTCTTCCAAAACACATTTGTTGTCTGTCAAACGCATTTATTGACACCTATTAAAGCATTAATATTTCTGATTCTTGCATCTGCTTAATCTAATTGAAGTGAATATTTTAGCAATAATATTTTTAAATTAAAAAGCTAAGCTGCTAGGTACAGGTCAGATAAATCTACATTTTTCTTTTAAGTTCGGGGTTGCACCCTGATATTTTTCCTGGAGAAAATACAGTACTTCCCGGATTTTTTTTTCTGAACCACAGATATCAAGTCAACCATCATAAAAAAGATTGTTCCTACTATTTCCAAGACAAAAGCTTTTTAATAGTTTAATTGTTTAATTTCTGTTTTAAATAGGAACTAACAATGTGGTCTCCAGAATTTGAATGTCAAATAAAGGAAACTTACTTTTCTTTATATTTTAACTTTTTTCACCAATAACTAAAATATTTTCAGCATGAAAATAAAGCTTGCAGCTGACTTTTAATTTTCATACAGATAAACCTGTAAGTTATAACCTGTCTTTCTGTGAGAACAGAAGCAATTCATATGTGCCACTTTGATCTTGTTTAAGGCAAAGTATATTGCAGATAATTTACTAAATCTTGCTCTCCTCCTGAACTCTGGAAGGCTGAGAAGGAGGAACAAGCAAATTAATTCATCTGTCTTCTGAAGTTGTTATATACAAACAATGTATCTTCAGCAAATCTCAACTAAATAGAAAAATGCAATGCTTCATATTTGTAATAGCACGTTTTAACTATCAAATGTATGCAAGCAATGGAAACCGAAAATCAGCCACCTCCACACCTTTGGAAGAGCCATTGATTTTTGAGTATTGGTTCAATGATTTTTGTTAATGTGAACAATTTTGGTGATGAAAGTGTCCAGATGGGAAGTGCAAAATTTTAGATAAAACAAGTATGGATCTCATGCAATATTTATGTTAAGTTAAATAACTACCATTATTGCATGGTTGCTTGTTTAGTTTTTTTAATCTTGCTAGAAGAACCATCAAAAGTAACTATAATTTCAGCACTAACTGCTGCAGTATGCTCACAGCACTGTCAGCTGCAGCCCATGTAGCACACTGGAGACCACTAAAATCAACTTCAAGTCTGAAAAAAACCCTAATTCTGCCTCTTCAAGCTCTCATTTTGCCATATAATTTTCCTTTGTTTACATAATTTTTCTGCTTTTACCTACTCATTCTCTTTACTATAGAAACCACAGTGATTTGATGTTTCTTCATCTTTAACCATAAGCCACAGTCTTTTCACCATATTTCTCTGCTCCTGTCAGAGGTACATGGGCTGATACAGTAATCAGTGACAAAATCTACTGCCAAAGTTTATTTCCCTTCACTGCAAAAGTACCTACTACCAGCAAGAAGGTGAATGCTTATTTCAGCTAGAGATTTATAACTGTGTCACACACACCCCTCTAAGTGAATTTATTTTTCTACTTCAGTTTGGAGCACATTTCATACACCGGAAACAGCAGCAAATTTCTCTCTCAGGTTTTCCACTCAACTCATGGTCTCTGTTTATCAAAACTTTTTTTATGAGATCATGGGAGTGAATTTAATAAAATTTATTATTCTAAGCAAAGATCAAGAAATTTTATTTTAGCCTTATTTACAGGAATACTTTATTTCTGATTTAATATCAAATCCACAGAATTTTTACACCACTTATTGTCCTCAGCAATATGGAAATCTCCTTTTTGAAACCAGTACCTGACTGTATTGGTCTCCTTGGTGCCACCTTTTGCATCTTTCTCACTTTGATTCTTGGTTTAAGTCTTCTGCATAACCTCAACAGATTTCTTAACTATTCATTAAATTACCTTAAGAGGACTTCTGGAAGAGTTTTCTTATTTCCTATCCAAAAAGGGATGTGGACTGAGCTGGAATGAGCAGGAAGACCCAGCCAAGCCAGTTTGTTAGGCATCCGCAGGAGTAAGGGATTTACCAGCCCTCCATCTTTGCACATCTTAGAGCTAGACTGGAAATAGACCGTTGAGGTCTCTGTAATATCTTTGTGTTTCAACTATTTCAAGATCTGTACCAACTCTGCTGTTTCTACTTTGTTTAGAAACAAACTTTAACTGCAGAAAAACAGGTATCTATAACCCTGAGTTTAGAAACCCTACCCACAGTGCAAGTTGTGAGATGGAAGGCTGGGAAACTAAAGGACAGACGAGGCTCAGTAGCTTCCTGACACATCCAAGTACACTGATCATTAAAGCACTTCAAATCCAGGTAGGACAAACGTTCTGTTGGAAGTGAAGGATTGCATGAGTGTGGAATTTATGAAGTGTTGCAAATTACTATGTCCAGCTGCATGGATATAGACAGAGAGAGAAAATGTGAGACTGCGAGCCAGGCGCTAAACCAGCAGGGCAAGTCACCCCACAGCAATCTGACAATAAATCTGTAATTTGACAAGGAGGCTCCACTCAGCCAAATAAAAATAGAGTTAAATCCATACTTATCTGATTTTGGTGTTTTTACTGAGACTCCTAAAAAGAGTATTAGTAGGTGCTAATTGCTACTAGTTCTTCCCTGCTGACACTTGGAAAAATATCATAAGCATTTCATTTTCTCTTATGAGCACAGAAATACCGATCTATTTATAAATGATTGACACCAGGATGCTACACTAGAAAACACAGATTTAACTCTAACACCTATCTCATACAAACCAAAAGCATGCTTATTTTGTCTTTTGACCATCATACAAAATAATATGAACATTTCAGCTTCTCCCTTTGGAAAAAGGCTGTTGAAAGTTACTGGACATGCAACAGAAGTTTATTATGCAGCACTAAGGATTTAAAAGGGTAAAGATTATTCCTTATATGCAACATTACAATCACTATTTTTTTATATCTATTTATTTATTTATGTGTGCATTCTCCCCTACATCAGTGAGATCTGGAATTAATGTTTGGAACCACAAGGGAAAGAGATTGTATGCTTGTACATTTCTATAATGCTTATAATGGGATTTACATTGTAAATGCTTTTCCTGGGAAATATTTTTTTATTTCTCTATTTTAAAATTACTCATTTATTTTAATGGAAGAATGAGGAGCATAATTTTCTCACTCAGAGCAGGTACATTAAACTGCAGCTGAACAGCAAAGCATAAAGAAAGTTCTAAACAAATCATAAAATCCTTTCACAGTAAAAGCACAGACAAGCCCCATGTTCAGGTAAACCGAACCATGAGTTTGGCCTTTCATCACTGACCTCATCTAATTTTTTGTGATGCTATTCTTCCCTGTGTTATTGTAATTCCACTATTTTATGTGCAAATCTGGAGAACTACAGATTCATCGTTTTACAATTCTTATCAAAGAAACACTGATACATTGCATAAATACTTTCTGTATTGAGCTATCTTATGGGCTGTCAGCTACTGAAGGCACCTGACAATGGTAATGGTTTTAACCCTGAGGTTCCCATCAAAATGGTCCTAAAGCTACAAAATATAGATAGGAGAAAAATAATTTGTTCTGCAAAGATGAATGACAGGAGGAAGGAAAAGTACATAAAGAAAGGTATAACCATGGAAAGTCATGCAATTGCCTTTAAAGGTCACCTTTGATTCCACTGAAGCAGAGTCTACACTACTGTCTTTTACCATTTAACATTTATTTCTGTCCATATGGGAACTTTTGACCTGGCACACTAGAGGTTTGAAATGCAGACTAACAAACCATCTCTTCAGCACTTCCCTTACAGAAAATTTGTGTTCAGCACCTGTAGCTGCACACACTAAGCGGCCCATCATTTAATTTCTGAATGCTTTGTTGTTGAGTCACGGTCTAGTATAATCACTCAAAAAAAAAAAATGTTTGGGTAATTTTTTTCCTTTTCTATGGATTCAGCAGCAAAATTGAGGGGTTTTAGGGTGATTGTTACATAACAACGGAAATCCCTTCTTGGAAATTTTTTCTCAAGAAAAGAAAGCTCCAAATTGTATCCTTACCTCAGCAACAGCAAGGATAGTGTTTTGATGGATATGCTATAGTGTAAAGCTCCTATACACCATTAGACTAATATGAAAGGAAAAAAGAATAATCTGATAATATGCAATTTTTTTTCAGGATTTGCTTTTGGTAAAGTAACAACTGTTTTAAATTAAGGAATTGATAGACCTTAAAATTACTGTTTATCTCAGAGCTAATAATGATCTATGCAAAACCATGTATTTATTTTTAAGCATAAAAAATTATTCATATATAAAAAAATTACTTGTAAAAAACCACAACAAAACTGTGACTAGTTTTTTTAAAATGAAAAAGTATCTAATAGAAACCAGAAAGGCAACTAAGTAAAAACACTCATTTAGGCTTCCTACACTGAAAAGGAGAAAAGTGCACTCTAGCCGTACAGAATGCTATTATGACAAGTATTGTCATTACAAACATAAAACATTCTGAATGAATTATTAGCCTTGCTTTCCCATCTCACTTTCAATATAGGCAACCAAGACAAGCCAGGGTGAAAATTTTAATGGGTATGTATCTAGACTGACACACTGCCAGGCGCTGGCAAGCACTGGTATATATTAAGTGAAAAATTCATGAGAGGCATTACCTCCTGTTTCCCACCAAGGTTCAAATCCACCTAGAGACTGCTGATGGACACAAAGGCAAGACATGGTCATTTATATTCTCGACATTTCTATATGCATATTTATTTCAATTTTTCCTTAAAAAAGATAATTATGAATCCATCATAACACTGTTAAAATTTACAACTCCTATTTACTTCATGTTACTTTGTATTTCTGTGACATTTTAAACCTTCAAAATGTTGTACAAACATTGATAAACTCACAGTACTTTGATGAAGCAGCTAGATGCTGTCACGTCAGTCTAAAGATGTGGGAAAACAAATCACAAAACAGACTGACCTACCTGAGCCTGCAGACTTATCAGGGAAGAGCCAAGAATCAAATCAGAAAATGTCAGCATTCCAGTTGGCATAAGACCAGTTGGTGTGTTTTATTCTGAAATCCTTTCTACTGCTTTTTCTGACTCCTACTGCTCTTATCAGCTGTCCACACTACCCTGCCTTTGTTTTTGCTGTCCTCCTACTCTCAATCTGCTGGTATTGCTTTCAAATAGGCACATTAACCTGTAGACTCACACCTTAAATGACGTGTAGTTATTAAGAAATTTCAGGATCTATAAGTATATTTTCTTCATTTGTTCAGTGGACTATTTTTTATTCTAAAAGTACTGGACCTCTTGACACCTCTGAGGATCAATGCACATACTAACACAGCGACAGCAGTGAAGAGTCTGCCCATAGTGGGGTGAAAAACTGTTTTCTAAATGTCATGAGCATTTGAGATGTATAAAGTATTCTTAGTCTGAACAGGATCGAAAAGTAAAAAAATTCTTTCCTTCAAATCGTTTTTCTACAGATTTCTCTTTACTCAAAACAACAACCATAAAGTAAATTAAGCTGTAATATTTGTTCCAATTTAAACACTGTATCTAGTAAAATGTTTAACAATTAATTTGAATGTACCTGTGTCACATTGCTTACAAGGAATATAAGGAAATTTTTGAAAGGTCTTTTCAGACCAAAATACAAGAAGAGGATATTTCTAAAATGTAAATAGGACATTTAGGTCATGTCAAAATTTAAGAGGAATCCAAAGGAATTGTTTTCATGTCAACTATTGTCCACAAACAATAATTAATTTTTTCAAAGATAAGACAGATGCAGACCACCATAAAACACAATTTTCAAATCCACTCTGCCAAAGTATTCCAGGAGGAAACTGGAGGTAAAATTTGAGGTAATCCTGCTCAACCCCTCCTTTTTTTTTTGATAGCCCACATCCCTCTAAATGACACTTTACAGGCTGCCTTTGCCTTCACTTTGACCCAGTCAGAGATCAGGTAGCTATATCAGAATTAGGCTTAGCCTGATCAAAACCATTTTGCTTATAAGCAGAATTTAATTAGCTTTTGCTCCACCATGCTATTCATAGCCAAATGCCTTCCAGCTTTAAGCAAGATCACACATCTCTACATGCTTTAGCACAATGTTAGAGAAAGCTTGTGTCTGTCTGCAAGATATTAGTTGCATTTGCTGTGGATCAGGTGGGAATGAAAATGGAAACAGATAAAACTTGTACATTAAGCAGCATGTAAACAGGCTTCCTCCAAGCTCTGAATGTTATGGTGAAAGGCATGGGTGAGACCTGTATCTTCAAACCCAAAGATTTCCAAAATGCACTGTGAAATAAAACTGGCATCAGTCTTGCAAGAGATGTGTAGTGTAATATTATATTTTGAAAGAAGATAGATACACAGCTATTCTTTCCAGCAGTGCCCCAAGATGAGGAGGGTTAATACTCTCTCTATATGTATTATAAATACATGCCTTGGTGACATCAGGATTCCATTTATTGTTAATTATCCAAATAGAGCAGGGAATACAACCAACCTTAATTATCTCCTTCCATCCTAATTTCTTCCATGGTTTGCTTCTTTATCTGAAAACTGAATATTCCCTTCTAACAGCTGCAGTGAAGATGAAGATGAAGATGAAGAAAGAATACTTTCTGATGTTTGGAAAATGATTGTCAGATGTTATAAATGTTATTAATCCTTTTTTCCTTCAGAAATGTTGTCCTAGGACACACCCTCAAAACATCCTATTAAAAAAGTACTACTTTTTTCACAAGCAAACATGTCACTTAAGAAAGTTTTAAATTTTAGAAATTAGGGCTTTTTTCCCCTTTTTTTCCTTTAAACTGCTCTATGAAAATTTTGCCATGCAATTTTAGTTAATGTATCCGCCAAGTTCTCATACTTCAAATACTTTATGGAATTAATGATGGTAGAATATGGCATAAAAATGTGAACAGCATTTACTTTATTTGTGCAGCAGTGACTGAGGTTCCATGCCTCTTCTAGTCAGATTTAATCATGCATTCTTCACATACTTCTAACATATAACAGCCTTTTTAATAAGATTCTGCAATCACTGGCAGTAAAATATAATCATCTTATTTGTCTTGTTCACATGAAGAATGTCCTATCTCTATGAAAGTTTTCTCTTCATAAGATATGATCTTTTCCTCGTGTATAAATATGTGATGAGAATGTCACATGTAGTGCTAAATGACAGCATGTTGCCATTTTTTATTTTTAGGCCTGATTATACATGCCTAAAACATGACACTTGCAAGAAATCACATTATTTTATATTCAAAATTAATAAAAAGCAAGGATAAGAAAAATAAAAGTGGATACCAGAGTCTACAAAACTAAAAACAAGGCCACTTCAGTAACATTTGAAAAATGAAATTAGCATGGCTTTTTGCAGATGACCCCCTGTGGCATCACAGCAACAAAGTTATGCAAAGCTTCACACAACTAAAAAGGCCTTCTGCAGGCTCTGCTTGCTGATCTGTGGTAGAAAAGGTCACAGGCTATGTTGGAGGGATTTTCAGCAGGGCTAAAAGGCAGGAAACAGTTGGAAGGAGTGAAGTATTTCACAGGCAGTTATAAAAATTTTATAGGGTTTGCATGTGAAGCTGTGTAAATGATCTGTTTGTAAAACTTCCAAGACATAAGCTCAGTAAAACTACAATATTCTGTAGCATTTGCATTTTAGAATGACCATTAGTTACTCAGTAAGATACACATAGGCAGTACTTTATTTAGCTCGCTAAAGAAGAAAATTAAGCACTTAAAAACAAACTGACAAAGTTATTATTCAAAGAGAGAGAAAGCAGACAGGGATTAAATATGTTAAGAAACCAGAAAACTTTTATTACTGATTAAAACTATGCTCTCCTTCCAGGGACTTAATCAGGAATCTTCCCTTAAAGGGAACATTGCTTCTAATTTTCTTATTACTCTTATGGTGGCACTCAGGAATTTAGAGGAACACTTACATAAAAACTTATCAAAATAATTGAGAAAATATTCAGCATTTTGGAATAGTGGATAAATTGTGAATTAAGTCTGCACTTGACGCATGTTTCCATTAATCTCTCCTCTGAGATCACACTGGCTTGCAGTGCCATTTTGAAACATACATCTGAGTATCTCATTTTCTCCTTTTCACTGTCAAAGCTTTTGAAACTTCTGACTGAGTAGTAGCATTGCACTGCATACACTGATGTTTCACAGACGAAAAAAATAGGCATAAAAAATTCTTTATAATGCTTTTTTTTCACAAATGTAGCTACCAGTTCAAAACGATAAACTGACTACAGAAAAATGTGTGTGACAAGCACATGATTTGGAGCTCTTGCCAGCAGTCTCCCACAGCAGGCTGGCGGTAATCATTCACTTTTCATCACTGTCTCATTCTGTGCTTAGGATGAGAGCTTTGGTACCCTTTTCTAGCTGCACATCCTACATAAAATCTGAAGTTATGATCTGCTCCAGCCTCACTGATACTTTTTCTTCTTATCAGAAACAGAGTACCAAAAATTACACCAGTAAGAAGCCAGCTCCAGCAGCAGACAAAGTAGGCAGGCAGTAGCCTCGGGCATCTGACAGCTGTGTTTTCTTTATCAGGAAAGAGATGGTCCGGCTGTGCTTGCCCACCGGCACACTTCCACCAGTGTAATTTCTGATTAAACTCTGCTAAGCCCTCTTAGTTGCCTCTGCCACCAATCAATAAAAGCAATATTGCTACTGCCAAGAAAACCTGATTTGGCTCTAACAGAAAAACTAAACTGTGGAAGAAAGCATGTCCCATCCCATAGGCAGCTTCCTCCATCTTCTCACTGTTTGCTTGTAATTTGCTAATTTCATGCTTGTCTAATTTAATATCCTCCCCCATTGCCTCAAACAACATCTCTATCTGTGCTCAAAAGCTACGTCTCTAAATGCTCATAATCATACTGCATGCCAATGTCTCCGAATCACTCTTGTCATAAAGGGACATCTTGTCATAAAGTACAACTCAGAGGAGCACAAAAACTAGATACTTTTCAGAGCTCTATAATCCTTTCCCCTTTAAGTTACACTGCTTACAGGACAGCGGGTCAACAGCACCAGTAACTCCCATTCCTGTGCTTCCAGAGTGCAGTTCAGGGCATCTCTCAAAAATTCATCTTCTAAAAAGTCATAATTTTTTCCAAACAAGTCCATATGAGTTTGGTTCATACAACATCACTTATATGGAATAGCCCATAATCTGTCTTTCTCCCATATTTAATCAAATCATACCTTTTGAGCCTGAAGTTCATTAAATCAGTTTACAAGCTTGGAGCAGGTCCTAACATTACACCATTTCCTTGAAACACTTCAGTTATTCTTGTATTGACTCCATCTTTTCTAGAACTTCCTTTTCACAAAGCTTCTACTTTTACAGGTAGGAAAATCAATTCATCTGTTAGTAACTTTTAATCGATGCATCTATACATTTCTGATTCATTTTACAACCTTTACCTTAACCCGCAGTATGAAATAAGTAAGCCATGAACTGACTATGAACCACCCCTGTCATGTTTTGTTCACCATATCTGGAAAAAGCTAGAGAAAAAATGCCCGCAATATCCACAGACTGTTTTCTGACAGGAAGATAAAAAGGCCCAAAATTCCAATATTTGTGTATTTTAGGTGATTTAAAGACTCATACCAATGACATCAGAGGTTAACCAAGCATTTAAAACAGACCCTAACAAGACCCTAACAAGGGCAAGGAAAAACAGAAATACACCATCAGAAGAAACAAGAACCTTGGCTGTGCCAGCAGGCAAAGGCTGTAGGCACTTGTTGCAGAGAACACTATGACAGCAACTCTGATTTTGAAGACAAAGGACAGTTTGGAGCTGTGCCCTCCTTGAAAAAGCCTCATGGGTCTCGTGGAACCCTAAGCCACCAGAGAAAAGCCCAAACAGTCAAAAAATGAGCAGGTGATGTTGAATACCCACTTATGACCTTGCTTCAATGTGAGCATCTGTGTGTCTTTTGCATCATTGTTCCTTTTAGAAGGTCCTCAGGTAGTACATGGAAATGGTAAGAATAAGCATTCCTATACCCTGGAGAAGGAACACAGCCAGGGACCATAACAAATGAATTTTACATCTTGTCCCACATACTTAGTGTTCTGCAAAGCTCTTTGAATATGCTGCTGGCTTACTTGCCAAGGAAATTTGCTGCAGCTAGAAGAAAGTCCACCAAATTAGATCTCCTCCTACTCCCACCCCTAGAAGAGACAGATAAAATGTGGCTTGTAATTTTGCCTAACAAAAGCCTGTCTTTGTGGTCTGAATGGAATAGAAACTACCATCCCAATTCCAGAGAAGACATTTTATCAGATGTTGTAACAACTGCAATTTTTAAATTGTCTTTCACAAGGCACACTATGGTGCCAGTAAAATCCCAACATGCTGTCTGATAATCCCAACATGCTGTCTGGAAAGTTATCTACAAAAGATTCCAAATGACATTTTAACAGAGAGAAAAGTGTCTGAAGACAGTGTGCAGGTCAAAAAAATCAACCAATTTAATTTCTTACTCTCTGCTACACTAACTGGGTCAACTACAGATGGCATGATGTTATCCCCCTCAAAGTCAGTTTACTGACTGCCTCCATCAAAAATTAATTGAAAGAAGTGGATCCTATAATTTAAAATGAAATAGGCTCAGCAGGTGAGCAAGTTTTGTCAAGATTGATTACTGAGTATTGATTTCCCTCCAATCGTACAAGTTACACTCCACAAGGCCACCTGCACATTAACCTAGAATACATAAAATCACCTCAGGCTAACATCTATCAAGAGGTTTGTATTTTTGGAGGATGCAGTCTCTAGTTCTTTTCCTCACCTATACATTCAAGGCCTTTCATTTGGACAGCATCCACACTTTGTACTTACTTCAGTTGAAATAACTATTATTTGTATTTTAATTTTTCAGAAAGAATTTAAGATAACTACCCAGGAAAAAACTTCACATAACCTAGCACTAAGCTAATTGTAAAAACTGTAAAGATAATCAGAGAAGTTCTCCCATCACAGAAAAAAGATACTGGGTGCAGCAACAGCAGAGTGGCTTACTGTGGCCTGGAAGCTTCTGCTTGGTCTGTCTGAAGCTTCTCACCCCCTTCCACTTCCATGGTGCAGTAGACAATCCGATTGGGAGCAACTGACTTTAAACCTTGGACCTCCATTATAACAATCTGAGGAAAAAAAGCAAATAGTTCATCCTTCGGAAAAAATGACACAGCACAGTTATTGCACTGCTAAGCTATGTAAAGGAAAAAAAAGAAATAAAAAA
This sequence comes from Grantiella picta, assembly GCA_013397955.1. Classification (NCBI taxonomy): domain Eukaryota; kingdom Metazoa; phylum Chordata; class Aves; order Passeriformes; family Meliphagidae; genus Grantiella; species Grantiella picta. The sequence continues at coordinate 1,651,551 of VZRM01000665.1, forward strand.
AGAGAAAAATCCCCAAAGTCCCAAAGTTCACTCACTCAAATCTTAACAGACAGAGGAGAGTTTTGATTTTATCTTCTTTTTCCACTTCCAACAACATCTAGTAGGAATTGACATTTTTGCTTTCTTTCTACTTGGATAATGACCAAAAACTCACTTCAATCACAATTTACATTTCAATAGTGGAATTTGAGACTAAGGTCTGAATATCATTCTATATTTTTATACATGAGGAAATGAATCTATCAATCAGTCATCTAAGTGAATATTTATACAACAAATAGGTTACTAAGTCAAATGGCAAACACGTAAGTACACTGATCACATCTAGAAAGGTAAATTATGGTGCTGTGTCACTGGAGGTTGCAACCCTTGAACCTCAGAAGGGATTTGGTGTCGTGCTGACCAACAGGCAGGTCAGAACATTGGTGTCAGCTCCTGTAATTTTTTTCCCCACTATGCACCTCTTTTTCTTCTCCTGGTGCAGTGTGTACAGTCACATTCAGTATGCACATGGGGAAGAGGGAGAGGAGAAATAGAAAAAGCCACTGCTACCAGCTGTGCCCTGAAAGTTTTCCTCACCAGGAAAATTATGAGCTTGGCAGATCCTATAGATTTTCACCTCCTCTAGACTACTCTACACTAGCTCAGAAAAGCCAAATGTAGCTCTACTTTAAATGCTGTCTGCCATTTATAAATCTTACAGTTTGTCACAGTGTGAACTTGGGATTTTTGCATTTCAGATGTTTCTAATTCAGAAGACCTGAGAAGACAGTCAGGTTCCCCTGCTTTCTTTGGAAAAGCTGCTTTTCTTGCCAGTTCCGTTTGGGTCCTTGCAAAGAAACTGGGAAAAATGTACTCTATCAGCAAGAGAAGCTGTCCTCAACTGACCCTTAGACATAAACCAAAATTTGTTTAATTACTTTTAAAGGTCCTGGAAGTAATGACTACCTTTGGTCTCATTAGAGGCAATTGGTTTCTTAGGTCAGAAAGCAACTATTCAAATATGCTGCTATTAAACTTCTTTGCACTTGTGCCACTTTGCTCCAATTCAAGTAAATTAAACCAGACTTCACCCCCAGCTGTAAAATCCTTTGTACTGTAAAACTCCCAGGACCTTAGCTGAATGTCTTGTAAAATTGCTAGTTTGTCAATACTACAGTGACATGACAGCCATTGATCATTTAGACTATTTTTATATTACTCATAAATTATCAACACTGTCTATTATGCTTTATAAATAGTAACAGCAATTCAGGGAGAATGACAAAGTCATCCCTCTTTTCCATCTATTGCTGTCCAGGAATTCAAGTAGTTAGATCACTGAGACATAGCACTGAAGATCCTTCTAGGTAATACTGCCTATATGGTCATTCCACATACCAAATGTATGTCCTTGCTGAATACTGACCTTACGTTTACTCATTTTTATACTGATACTTCTTTTCCTGAATCTCCAACTTAATTGCAAAGTACATTTTTGTTTAGTAACAATTCTGGACTCCAGCAATGGAAAATAGTTGCATTTAATTTATTCCAAAGGAAACCATCACTAGTGGATGTACTAGCTCATTAGCTGATAAACAGCTTCCTAAATGCTTGTCTCTTTTTGAAACAGTCTAACAGCTGAAGAATATAAATGCCTTCTCCTGCTATGGTTTTTATTTTTTTCTAAATTTCTACGAACAGGATATTTAAGAAAACATCAAACTTTCAAAAACAGTGACTGTTGCTTACAGTGATGTTTAGGGATGTCTCTGACCTTTGTCAGCAAGGTCCGCTCCCACTAGAACATTGTTAATATTACTAGCAACTTTTACTGTTTGTTATAACAACATTTAGTGACAGCAAGAACCCTGGACACTTTATTCCCCATCTAGAAATTCTTGGGTCCTTACACTGTCCTACATGATGTAGATTTCCTGTTAATTCACATGCCTGTTCAACAGCCCTCAACAGAGATTTTGCTGGTTACCTACAACTGAGTCCCCACACAAGATGTGACACAAATATGTTTATGTGTTATTCAAGAAATGTGAAATTGTGTACATATGACCTCAAATTTTCAAAAAAGTAAGCACTTTGTCTTCAAGGAAATGCAATCAGCATTTCTTATTTGGCCATTTGCACAGAAAATGACCCCATCTTCTGTATTTCACTCTTCATTAATATCAGTTCAACTGTTTCCCTTTGCCCTTATATCTTCTGAGATTTTGCTTCCCAACAGCAAAATATGCATATGCTGTTTGGCAAGAGAGTCAACTTATGTGGTTACTATCATGTTTAAAATTAAAATCTACCCTTCTAAAAACCTTCACATGTAGAATAATACTTTAATTCTTTGCCTTGCACAGGATGAACTGTAGATTACATATCCTGCAGCAAATCTCTTTATCACTGATGGGGGAAAAAAAAAAAAACCCTTAGTTCACCAAACCTAATCATCTATATTTCTGGTGGAAGAGGGTAAGTGCCATGAACAAAGCAAAGCTGTTATAAATTTACCAGAAATTACAACCCCTGTCATTTTTCATGTAATGATTATTTCAAAGTTTTATTGTGGTTTCCCCCTAAATATCACATTGTGTTTATTACATAATAGTTCTCTCTAGAGGGACAGAGAAGGCTTTTCTTCCTCTTATATCCATCACCAGGCATACTTTCTTGAAGACCAGAAATATTATTGCCAAACTTTTTTAGGTACTTTTTAAATTCTTCAGAACTACTCATTGTAATTGCTATTTATGGACCATTCCAGGGCTAGTATTCCCCTCGAAGCAGACACAGCACACAAGATGGACACATACAGAATTCAGCACAGGAGTTATAAATACTTCTTTTTCATGCATAGAGCCTGCGCTCTAGTTTTACATGCTTGATAAACTATCAGTTTTTGGCACATAGAATGACAGATCTTACTACTCTCTGAAAGCTAATATTGGGCTTTTACATTATTAGTTAGTAACATTAAAATTGCATATAGCGGGATAAGTAATTTCTCTGTTTTACCAAGAATTGAAACTTTTTCATTGTCCATATTTGATGTTCTTAATTCTACATCTTTAATGACGAGATGTGAAAAAATTATTATTTCAACAACACACGAAAAAAAAAGATACTCATTTCACTTAAGAAAAAAAAATGTTTAAAAGATAAAAAAAAATTTATTTTAAAATTTTAACAATTGAAATACTTATTGTGTAACATTATCTGCTGCCTTAAATAAACTAAAGCCACTTCAAGTGAATTACACAAATGTGGCACCTTCAGACCAACAAATACACAATGCACACTGTGATACTGTTTTAAATCTATTATTACTGAAAGTGAGATAAGCCTTTCTTGGAATGCATATTTGCAGCATTGAACCTGGTTTATGATGTTGGAAGTCTTCAAGGCCAGGCTGGAGAGGGCTTTAATCAATCATGTCTAGTGGAAGGTGTCCCAGCTTATGGCAGGGGGGTTGGAGCTAGATGATCTTTAAAGTCCCTTCCAATGCAAACCATTCTATGATTCTATTCTGTCCTCAGATATGTTTAAATAGCCACATGTATTTGTAGCTTCCTCTTGAAGCCAGTTGAGCTTTATATAGATTAGGACTGCATCCCTACAGGCCAGGCTTCCTGCATAATCTCAGAAAACTCCAGATAGCTTCTCGAGGAAAATGCAGAAATTTATAAAAAACTGCTACGATTACCAGTAAAGAAAAATTACTGTATTTTCTCTAAATGCTTCCAGTAAGAAAATGCTATTTGTTTACAAAATTCTATGAGCACATTCCTGATAAGATACAAAGAGTAATTTACTTCTTTAACAAGACATTTTAAAATTACCAAGAAAGGACTAATAACAAAACAATATCAAGGCAGATATTCTAGCAATTTAAACCATCAACAAGTTTTCTGTGAAATTTGTAATTACCTCTAATGTGAAGGAGAGAACCACGTCAGACTTCGACAGCTGAACTTCATTTTCATCTCCTATATCCAAGAATGCAGAATTCTGCGATCGCTTTAACTTCTGCAATTTGAATTCTGGCCCACCTTTAGACACTGGCAGACTTTCCAAGTTTGCCATCAGCAAATTCACGGAAGACCGCAACTCTTCTATGTACATATTTTCCATTTCCCTTGTTACAAACTTTGGGAATTTTCTTTCCTTGTAAAATATATTTTAAAAGTTAGGGAGGAAAAAAAACCCCACATTATATATAACATTAATTTACCAACTTGTTTCCAGTTAGACAATAAATAAAAATAAAAGTCATAATCTCAATGTCAATCTATTTTTATGTCTTAAAAAAATAATGGAAAGGCTAACCCTGACTCATAAATACAGTTAATTTTGAAAAGAAGTAATAAAGTACAAATGGAACCTTGCACACCTCCCTGAATCATTTAACCACAAACCCAAGTTGAAGAACCCCACATTAGGTATTCCTAATTACAGCTATTTTAAGCATAGTAATTAATAACATACCTTTAATGTTACCTTCATTATTTTTTAAACTGAGATTTATAAAATGACCTATCCACTAATAGTTACTAATTTAAAAAATGACCTGTCCACTAATTTATTATTTCATCTATTTCCCATGCTACCAAAAATAAATCAATCACATTCATGCTTTTAATATAAAGCTATCAAACTACAACCATGACAAGAAATTCCTATAATTGTTTACCTTTATTTATAATAATAGGTATTTCATTTTGAAAGTAATGTTTAATTACCACACACCAGTTTATTTTAAACAATAATCTCTCTCTTAAACATTAGAGAGAACTTAAAAATCAATTTTTTTCCTCTATAGAAGTTAGATAATAGTATTCAAATACTGTGTTTATAACAATAAACACAAAGAAGAAACATATGTCACATACAGTGCATATATGAACACATACAGAACCAGTTTTATGCACAGTATTGAATATTGGATGCTTGGGAGAGTGTCATTCAAGATTAAACAAAAATGCAAATTATACTATGATTTACATATAAATGAGAAACAAACACCACTCCTGATGTATTGCCTGCAAAGACAGGCACCTTGCTCCTAAACCAGACAATTTTTATCATTATGTGTTACAAGGCCTACCATAAAATATTTTATATTAAAACCCTTACAGTTGATCTTGTTTCAATAATAAAGACCAAACAAGTTGACTGTGACCCAAAATTCCTGCAGCAAGTCGTGTGGACTGGCTAATCACAGCACAACAGAGCCAGTAAATTACATACTAAAAAAAAAAATTAAAAACAAACAAACAAAAAAAAAGTCATTTATAGCTAGAGACTAAAAACACAGGCCAAGGTCCAAGGTTCTCTAGCAAAAAACCTCAAGCCCCTGTGACTGTTTTTCAAACTGTACCATATACGGTGAGGATCATTCAAATAATAATATGCCAACACAGATATAACAGACTATTATTGTGTTGTTAAAAGATCTTTCCTCTTGTTAAGATGCTTTCTCCATCCAATGTAAAAAAGAGGAAAATTGGACTTGGTGTTGAAGGAAATGCAGGGTCACACAGCATATGACTTTCCAAAAGCAGGTTTTGCTTTCTCCCTACCCAAGTTGACAGACATTCTTCAGAGCAGAAAGGAATACGCCTGCCAGACTGTTTTCAAACAATCTTCTGCTTAACTTTAGAATCAGAAGCAGGAAGCACACATGATGGATCATCCCACTCAATCTCATATGAAGGCATGTTTCTGGTACAAGAAAGCAATCACTTACCCTTGCCATTTGTTCTGCCAGTTGTAATCGTCCGTCTAGTTCACGCCTTATCTGGGCTGCTTGCTCATCTCCATTATCCAGCTTGGACAGAGAACAAAAATAAATCCAGCTGTGAGAAATGCACTGTATTTTAACTTTATAGCAAGCAATGTAGATAAAAGATAAATGAATTTTCTTCTTAAAATCAGTGAAATACTAAGCAAATACACAGCTTTGAGGCTCACCAAGATGAAAGAAATATAATGGCCATCAGTTAGTCACAAGTCAGGGTTTCTGAAGGGCAACCACTGCTCCCTTGCATTTTCAATACTCAGGCTAAACAGAAGAGGTATTATTTCTTTATTATTCAATGACAGATTGGCTTAGAAAACGTTTGCAAGGAAATACCCTCTTTGATGCCATGAGTTCCTGTACAGGCATATATAGGGAAAGAAAACTGTGTGATTGTGCCTTCCAAGAATGGTATTACTTCACTCACATAGCTCTTTTCTCCAATATTGCCCAACTGCTCACATCAAGGTTGTCCTAGGTTACAATATAGACGTATTTAGTATTCTATTACCACCCGCTGTGGGGCGTTAGCTGTTATCTCCTGCTATGACTCACCCCTGCTAACAGACAATGAGCCATCAAGAAACCACTGCATGACTCATGGACTTACTTCATCCTATTGTGAGATGCTCTGCCCAGGAGGGAGGAGCCAAGCATTCCCACCTGGATATAACCTGGCCTTGGAAATGCCCAAGGCAGCCCTGTTTGCTGGGTTCCCAGAGGACAAGAGCTACTGCTGGACCTTCAGGTGGAGACCAGACCTTCCATAGGATCACTGCTTCAACTGAACTACTTCACTTGGACTGCTACCACCACCTTAACTGGGTGTCAGGTTGTATCTGATTTTGTCGGTGTTTTTCCTTGTATTATTGCACTTATTTTTACTTTTCCTGTTAAATTTATAATCCTGACTTGTGGTCTCCCTCCGATTTGTTTTCAAACTAACACAAAGGTATATTATGTTTTTGAACTTCTAATATTTTCGTACCTACAGAATAGTCAGGACTAAACATCTGACTTCTATCTGGGAGGTAAAGGGGAAGGACAGATCTCTTCCCCTCAATGGAACAGCTGGGTCTCAACAGAAATGAGACTCCCTGACTCATTTTTCACCTGTTTACTTTTTAAGGGCAGTGGAGGACAGGGGAGGTAAAGTGGGACTTCACCTCAATGCATAGACCTGCAAAGCTGATGAAGAGGAAAAAAGAGTTATGCATCTTAAAAAGATCAGGTACATCTTGCCATTTTACCTGAATAACTGTCAAACAAGGACAGAGTTGCTATGGAGGGCTCTCTCTGTCTCTGGGGCTCACCATGGACATGATGTGACATATTGATACGACCCTAGAGCATTTAGTATATAGCTAAGGTTTAAGGAGGCCTGAGTCACTCTTCACCAAAAGGAATCTTAAACTGATTAGGAGTGCAAACTAGCAAAAACTGGTTCTCTAATTAAATGAGACCTCCAACTAATGAACACATAGTTAGTTTAGCAAATTATTCATTACATTAAACTAAGGATTTTCAGTGTTTTTTCACTAAGACTGCTACTCAGTGCATCAGGCTAAATGCAAGATACCACCTCCTTTATAATGCTTCTCACATAATCTGATACTTATTAAACCAAAGCACTCATGAACATTAGGCATTCCAATTAAAAAAAAAAACAAAACAACAAAACAATTAAAAATTAACTATCCAGTTCTTACAGGTCAATTAGAGCAATCTGCTTAATGAAAATCTGACCACATTTAGCAACAGGATGGAAAATATTTCACTGCTAGTACGGAAGTGATAATGGAACATGCAATCTGTCACCTGTGCAATCTGGCATCTTGCAAGATTCTTGCAGAAACTGATCTAGGCCACCAGAAAGGAAGAGGACAAAACTTGACGGCACCCCCAAAAGAGGCTCAATTTTATACCAGAGAGTAGAAGATGAATCATGCTCCAGACTGGAGGAGTTCTTCTACTAAGCCTGTCAATAAATCTCCTCCTAACTTGAGTGTGAGCATAAATGGCAAGACTGATCATCATGAAAGCAAGGTTTTAGGTTTCCAGAATACAGTTACAGTATTCTAAATAAATTCCCAAGTTTGTATTGTCCCATTTCTCAAAAGAATAAGAGTGCTTATTGAGCTTGTCACCAAGAATATTTCTAATTTCTATCTTCCTTTGTATTATAACCACATACTTTTGCAATTATTTTTGTTTACTTAGTATGAAAGCCTGTCAAATATGAAAAACACTTTGGTTTTCTTTTTTGGCTAAGAGAAGGTCAAAATTATTTTAATAATATAACCCATGACAGGCAATTGCTTGAAAAAAATCTGCTTGAAGGTAATTTCAATGACTGAATTTTGGTTTCTGCAAAAAGGAAGGTGTGGGAGAACAGAAGAGATAAAACCTTTTCCTCTGTGAAGGTAGAACTTAAATAACTGCCTCCATTATTAAATCATTTGAAGAAGTAAGAGATTTTACTTAAGGACTGATATTTAACTACTTTTCAATTTAAAAATATAATCATTTAAGTTAATGAAGATGTAACCTGGTTTCGCAAATCTGCATTTTTTCCTAAACTCTGCATTGCTTTCCATCATCTCTTTGTACTTGAGTACTTAAAAATGTGATTTTCCTACTTCCTTATTTTAAAACTTCAGTCTCCTTCCCAAAACACTTACACATTCTAATGGTTTTGCTGTTTGTATGCAATGATGTTTTGTAAAGTATGGAAAGACGTTGAAGAGATGAAAAGCAAAGAATGTTGCTTTGCTTACAGAAAAGAGCCAAGGTACTGACTGCTAGGTCATTCACATCTGTCCCAATAAGAAGTAGAGTTGTTGACATTATTATTTTTGCAGTATGCAAAATGAAGTGATAATCAGAGAAAGGTAACCCTGATATCTCCTTCCATACAAGGTCATTCTACCTATTTTTATTCTAAATTCAACAAAATACATGAGAAAACAAATTTACAAGCAACAAACTTAGTGATAATGAATGTGTACTCAGTCATAATTTACCTACTGAATATGAAGTGAAAACAGCAGAAAGATTGAGAAAATTCTGGAAATACAAGTGGTATTTGGAATTTTTGAGTTGTGTTCACTTTTTTCACTTGATAGAACCCATCACATGAGAGAGGAGAAATGGCAATCATTAACACCAAGTGTTAATGATTTCCTTAATTCCTTATTGGTGGACCAAATCCATACCCAAGGCATGTGTGGACATCAAGTTATGACAACCACTGAGGCAATTTTCAAACTGCTAAATAAAAACTAGAGAAGTATATGACACTGCATAGAAATCAATATAAATGTAACAGTGCAGAACAGCTACTCAGATTCTTCTCAGTACTGCAATTAAAATTTGGTTAAAAAGAAGCCACTAATTTGAAAGGACCTAAAATGGAGGCAAAGGTTTTGTACGGGTTTTTCTAAAGAACAATTCACATTTACATGGCCATCATATATAATGCTTCCCACCCTTGAGTAAGAAGTCATGTTTTTTAAAAGTTACAGCCTTAGAGATTATTAAAAAAGTGGGTACATAGAAATTTCATTTAACAAAAATTTTCAGCTCACTGCAACAGTAATTGTACACCATAGCTATTCACTGCTTGCATCAATGCTAGAGATGCTTCCCATGACTGACTACCCTTGGGTGAATAAAAAGTTATTTTCTAGTTTTTAAAGTAACAGATTATCATCTCTTTTTTTCCCAGTGGTGTTACATTAAAACAGCTTTCTAAAATAAACCTACCACCGTCAGACACCAAGCTATTAATTCAAAATTATTTTTACTCACAAATAGTTGAAGTTACCTTTATTTTTTCTCCCTCTGAAAAGGGCAATAATCTTTGGAGGTGGAGTGAGAACATCCTCAAAATGCAAGTTGCCCAACAATTCTTATTAAGAGGATTTCAGCTGCTTACATAAGTGTGCATTTCTAAAAGACAGACTGAAGTTTTCTACTCCAAAATTCTGCTTTAATGATTTCAGCCAAAACACTCCCTTGCTTCTGAAGAGATGGGGGCAGACAACAGACAATACACTGCTTTATCTATAGTAAGAAAAGTGGTGACCATCTTGTCAAAGACCTACAGCAATATCTTGCTTTGAAGTAAGAGTCTAAAATTTAGCAGCACTCCAGCTGTGAAAATCACCTCAACTCTGGTCACATTATGAACCTTTGAAAAAAATCACCTTTGCAGTAGTCAAGCTACAAACAGCCACTACCAGATGCTAAATCAAACTCTGCATTCAGACTCATTTTCAGGTTGTGCTGCCCTCTGTCTTGAATCTGCATTAAGTCAGTGCTCCTCAGATTATCTGCTCATTTAAGAAAGACTGTAAACTTATCAGAGTTAAAAATTTCTATTCAGAAACATTATGCTATCTTGCTTGAGAAACTGTTATTTAATTTGTATGCCTGAATAGCACAGAACAGAAATACATATGAATAAATGAATGTTTCCATATTTTAACACGTTGGAAAAAGACTGCATATTTTGTGTTTCCTATTTAAACATTTTTTCTGTTATTAAATTACTTACAAGGCTGTAATGTAGCAGTGTATTTTGGTCCAAAAGAAAAATTGTACACAGGAAAAAAATCTGGTTAACACGCAACTTAAGGTAAAAAGGGTGTTAATGCTGCCAGGAGGTGCTGTGCTAAAGCCCCTGGCACACCTCTACATTGCTCTACATACAAACTTAATGAGATACCCTATGCCCCAGAAACAAGACCAGCTTGTGGACAGATGAATACAGAACTGCTGCAAGTTATTGTTCTTTACATTCACAATGATCAAACTGATAGTTCCTCCATGTGACTATTTTATTAATGCTCTTTTAGCTTCCCTGCAGCTTGCTAATTCACAGTAACATCGACATGAAATTACATATACATGTCCATAGCATTATACATTTAATGACTAAAATGATGGTATACCTATCTAAGTACTTGCTCTTCTTTCTGCAACATGCAATTCAAAGTCCTTTCACCCTGTGTGACAGCAATGCTTGTTTTTCCTTTATAGCCACTTTTTGCCACACATAACCAGCTGAGCCCTGCTGAGCTGAAAGGTTGTTTGCAGATAGATGCCCATGTGAGGTAACCTGCAGGGTCCATCCCTGACCACTGCCAGACAGCCAAGGCAAAAACTTTCAGCATAAACCAAATGGAATAAGGGACTTGGATCTAAATTGTCAAGATAATACAACACTGGGGAAAAAAAAGGTTTTCTGGAAGCAACTAATGGCATCCAGGAGCAAGGCTGGAAAAGGACAGAGAAGCTCTAGTGCTCAACTTTGGTCGTCAAATCAAGTAAGCAGCAGGCGAAGTGTAGTAGATGCAAATACTGGAAGTTTTCAGATCATTGTCCTTGCTACTCTTATCTCTGACTCTACACAAAGGAGTTTTGTTTCAGACAGACCCGCAGGATGTGTTCCCATGCTTATCTTTACACAGGTGGAGTTGCTGGAAAGGAGCAGACTGGGAAGAGATTAGTGTCTGTGGCACTAAGGAGCCACTGAACACAAACAGCCCACGGAGATTCCCAAAGGTTTCCAAGTTTGTGAACCAAGATTAGTAACTGAATATGGGAAAGTGGAAGGATCAACAAAATCCAAGCCAAGCTGAAAACAGAGCAGCCAAACCCAGTCTACAACTGCAATCACTTTTGGACATGAATTCAACAGGACTTAACTTCTGAAGGACAAGATTGTGATAGGAGTAAATTGCTTCTACTTCATACAGAAAGTAAAAAACAGATTTAATTAAAGGGCAGGATGTGTGGAGCTTTCTTAAGCTACTGCTGGACCTTTTGATAAAGCTCCTGCCTCCTGTTTCACAGCAAGAAAGACACAGCTGTAAAAGTAAACAAAATGTCATCACTCCTCTATTTCAGAGGAGGCTATGCCATTTAGTTTCAACTTTAAGATATTTTCTCTTCCTTGTCTATAGATTATTCAGCGGATTAATTAAGATTCATAAGAGATCAATAAAATGATATTTAAAAACTCTCTCATATTCTCTGCATGCTGTAAAGTCCCTATCATGTATCACACAAATGGCTATGCTGACAGACGATCCAGACTACAATAATGAAATCCTGTAGATTTCTCACAGAACTCTGCAAACCACAATTTTTTAAAACTCATTGCCTAAATTTTGCTCTCCCCAATTCATTCCTTTTCCCAGTCAACATACACAAGCCCCCCAAAATCACTAGTTTTGGCAAATAAACACAGAAATATGTTTTAGATTATGTGCAACACAAAATTAAGTGAAACAAGAAAGGATGTCAGAGAGAAAAATCTTAACAGTTAAAATAAAGAGGCAGAAAAGGCACCTACTTTTGAAATTATTTCTCTTGTGGAATAGCATTTAATACAGTTTTTCAGCAAATTCTATGTCAAAAGATAAACTCAGCAACCACTGAAAGCATTTCTACTTTCAAATTGTCTGCAGCAAGTAAACTCATAAAAGCTGCACAGGTCCAAAATCCATGTTAAGTGTTCAAACAACTTCTCCCAATGCACCATCAGGCCTCACAGGCTTTTTATATTGATTTTGCTCTAGTAGAGCACAAGATTGCCTCTCAGACAACTGGCCAAGCCAATCACTCAGTTTCTGGCAACACAGTGACCACAAAAATCTCAAACATCTGTTAAAATTAATTTTAGTAGAAAGTCTTACTGACAACTATTTTTTTTCTCATTTTTTTGGTGCGGGAGGGTAAGCAGCAGTTTTATAATCATATAAATATTAAAATTAGGATGGAAGGTCTTTAGATAAGCAGAGAAAGCAATTAGCATATAACTTTCTCTGCAGTGTGTCGTTAAAAACAAGTAATGGTGCAGGTAAAGAGCAAGGCCAGTCAACAGTCAACTACGCTACACTGGCTTCAATTGGATAAAAAAAAAAATCCAATAAAGTCAATGTTTTCAAAAACTGTGCCTGAGTACCTTCAGTATGTCCATGAAATATAAGACCTCACTCAGAATTTTTTTACAAGCTTGGTACTACCCAGAAAGTTTAAAAAAGTAATGCACAATCTCAGATGATGAGAGATTTTGTTCTCTGAAATATTTTTATAAATTCCTGAACCTGCTTATTTGATTTCAATATTGATTTGTAAGATATCACTTATACTAGTTGCTTCTACTCATTAATTATATGTACTCATTAATTACACTTATTATATACTGATTTGGAAAATATGATAATCATAAAAATATTAAAAGCAACCCAAAATCTAGAGTAATGATTGCATTAACTAATTGAATGAATTTAAAAAAAAAATCAAAAACAACACTGAAAACTATACAATTTTAAAATATAGACTTTTATGTTAATCAACCATTGGATGGACACTTTAGCAGTTTCCAAAATAATCAAAGCTGAGACTATAATATAGCCTTTCCTTACATTCAAACTTGGAAAGTAAATTCTATGCAGTTTTGAGAGTCTCAGCACTGATTAAAATGTTTCTCACTAATTATTTTATTCAGGGACCTCCAATACCAAAATCCCAAATAAAACCTACAGTAAGACTTGAAAATAAACAGGAAAGTACATACTATTGTATGTACACACATTGTATTGTATTCAAGCTAATCACAGTATGCAATGGGAAGAGCCAACATCACTCCACTCCGCTCAGTATTTGTACTTAGGTCAAACTTTCACTTTTCATTGCCAACACTGTAAATGGTAAGACATTTGAAAAATTAAATACACACCATATATTAATGAGATAATCTCTATCAAGAAACAGTTTATTTAACACTGAGATGTACAGATGTACAATGCAACTTAAGTCAATGACTGCTTCCCTATCAATCATCTTTCCTACTTGACTGTTATTGACCTTTTAGAGAAACTATAAGTAGTTAAAAACCTTTTATTAACAGTGAACTTGATTAACCTCGCCAGTCAACCTTAGCCTTTATGGTATGTCCCAAATGTCACATAACACGTGTCTTCTCCTTAATATTACCATTACTGAAGAAAATTAAAAAATAAATTAACAGTTCAAAATTTATCCTAGATCAATTAAAATTTAATCTTCAATATTTTATTGCATATTTTGATCTACAGACTTGAACTGATATTTTGTGAACAGGACACTTGGAAAAGTAATGCAAATGTCTTTGCACAGTTACGAATGAGGTTTCTGTTGATCTACTTGGATTTGAACAGACCCTGGCACCATGTTTATTTATGTGAGCTGAAGAGAAACTAGGACTTCCCAACCAGGATTTTCACTAATTTATAGGCATTTTCCACAACACAGTCATATTCAATTGCTCTGCATCGACTGCCCAAATAAAACATTTAACATGTATTTTACTTTGTAGCACTGTTGGTGTTCTGATAACCTAAATTCCAAGAGCTGAGATCTGTTTCTTGTCTTGAGAAAATCTTGAGAAGTAGTATGTAAACAAAGAAACAGAATTCAATAATGCACAGAAAGCACCATTTCACCTACATATTTGGATAATAATATTTGAAGACAGTCTGCTAAGACCTCCTATTTACAAAGAAAATCACTATCTCCATACTGAGTCTGCAGCTAGTTTTAACGCTGACTTAATGCAAAGATAAAAGTTGAAGCTTTATTTGGTTCAGAGAAGCTGTTAATTATGCAATGTGGGCATTCAGTGAAAAAGATACTCTGACCTAGATACAGATATTTTAAATATTTCTTTATTCACAGCAGTCTGTTTAGGCAACAAGGAGAGAAAAATCAGACAGCATGCACTTACACACTTAATGGTTTGTCTTTTGCTAGCATTTCTGTAAGTATTACAGACTCTTTGCTTTTTCGTGGAATCATTATATTACTTGGACATTAACACCAGAAGATTCCAAAAGGGGGAAAAGAACCCAAATAAAAACAAATTTAAAAAAGAAAATGACAACATTAAACTCCCCCTGAATTTGGTCCATATAGACCACAATTGTGGGTGTGACAGGGACAGCAGAAGAGTTTATTTGTGTAAAATGCTGAAGGCTGGCTGCTCTCCAAAGGAAACATCTCTAATGATAGCTGTGGAGCCTGAGGAAATGTGTGTGATGTTGTAAGGTACACCCAGGCAAAGTACTATTAATGGCAAATTATGGCCCTGCTCTCCAGGAACGTGTCCAAACCCTTTAGAACCTCCTGCTGCTGTCTGCCCTCATCACTGCCCATGGCAAAAGGTTCTGAAAATTCTCCAAAAGCCATATGCAGAAGCACTGTTTCCATTTTCAATCTCCTACAAATTTCCTCGAGTGTCCCAGTTTCTAGTGGTGTGGCATTTATCAAACACAGGTCCACATTCAGCTTACCCACTACCTTTGTTTACTTTCGTAAACTTCAAGCATACTCCTCCCTGTCAACCTTCTCAGCTGCAGACTGAAGACTTTCAGCCCTTTCAGTCCCTCTGCAAAAAGCTGCTCTTCTGTGATTTTCAACACCACCCTCTAGTCCTCACTGATCTCCCCTCTATCCTTCACAGAGGAAGGCCACAGCTGAACGCAGTACTGAATGTAAGGGCATATATGCTACTGTTGTACAAAAAACTAATGATTCCACCACAGGGAAGCCAAAGTGTCCTTCTGAGTTGTAATTGCCCATGCTCAGTCCAGCATCTTCTGGATGTGCACTAGTTTATTTCTCCTCTGATGTATCACCTTAGCTCCATTAGAGCTGCATGAAATCACATCTGTCACCCTTCTGCCCATGCAGTTTTGTGAGATCCTCCTGGAGTTCCCTGCAGCTCCAGCAACATTAGAGTAGACAAAACAGTTTCATATCATCTGTACAGTCAGAGATTTGCCTTACACTGCCTTTTCCATGACACAATATATTAAATAAATATGCAATACTTCTAAACAGAGTGAACCAGACAGAAAAAACACTTAAACTCCCTAGGAAACAACCAAAAGGAAAACATAAGAAATCTTTATCCAAAACCTCCTTTCAAAACATCAAGACTGCACCATAAAAATACTGATACCCAGACTTAGATATTTATGACACTTTGTCATTCATAAAAAAAGTGTCATGGGGTGATGAGGAGTCAGACCACTGGGTATCTAGAGCAACCCTGTTTTTAAATAAATATAAATATTAAATTGCAAAATTAGATGTTATTAGAATCACATTAGGATTCAATTTAGTGGATCAGTAGTAGATTATAGAGGAGAAAAAAGACATTAGCACAGGTCAGAAGTGCCACTTCAAACAACTGAATTTTCTGCCTCTCTTTCTCTTGGCATTTGCGACGCAACAGATCAAGTGGCAAAACTCAGGCTTGCCCTTCTTACTGGGTGACACTACAATGTTTGGCCACCACTGCTAGAAAGGATGAAAACCACACATTAAAGCATACTATGCAGTGACAGAAGGAAGGACAATAATGCCAGGCTCTTACTATTTACAGATTTAGTCACACTAAATACTATGTCCCACAGATAAATCCAGGACATAGATGCAAAGCATAATTTTTTTATTAACAAACATGAAAAAAAAAACTACTGTAAACATTTTTAATCTAACTGTATTTTGGTTTTCACATCTGTATATTGGAGCTCAGGGATACCATCACACTAATCACAGGGCTGTCTTCTACACTGTAAAGGTCATCTCTTCAGTTGTTGCTAACTATAACAATGTCTTGCACCCCAACTTTGCCACCAAAAAATTAGAATATTCCCATATAAAATAGCTTAACTTTTACTTTTTTTTTTTCACTCAAACCTTTGTCTTCTTATTTGTATGAGGGCTCTTCCCACAGCTAGGTAGGGCAAAAAGATTTACAGCTATTCACAGAGCATGTTGAACCATCTAAATAAAGTATCTTCTAAGTCAGAAATGTAGGGTCCCTAGGTAATCAATGGAGACAGAGAAGCCTCCAGAGTTATTTAAAGCACTTAAGCAGTTATCTTTACGCCTACTACGAGTACTGTGGAAGTCCCAGCTGCACTGGTAATCTCTGGTGAGTAAGATGATCAAAGAAATGGGCGTTTTTATTCTCTCTCTCACCTTCCCCCGGACCCTGCTGAAATAGATACTGGCTGTCACCCTAAATACAACTTAGTTTCAGGTTCTGCCTAGGGAATACCCTCCCACACCCACCTTAGGCAGGAAGCAATGGGCCTTAAATGAGTTATGACTCATGTCCTGATCCTCCTCAGAAAAAATATTCCACCGTTCTCTTCTCCCACCACCTGCACAGAGATTACCATATCCAAGACAACTGAAAGCTTAGCATGCAAACCTTGTTGGTATATGCATATTTATGTCCTAAAGTGGCTCACAGTGTTTTCTATTTTCCTGAAGTTATCCTTGTTTCAGAGGGAAATCCCCTATCCTTTTGCTTACCCTACTCACTCTCCAAATATATCATGCAGAATTTTCTCTTGCCTTATTAATCACTGGCAAGATTTTCTTTAGAGTGTTGAAATCAAAGGGAATATACACAATTAGGGCAATAAATGTTAATGAGCATTGCATTAAGTAAGCAAAAGCGCCTTGAATGTCATGCCAATACTTTTTCCAAATAATTAAATATATCTGACTTAACTAAACAGAATTCAAACTGACAGCTTTCTGGAAATATGATGTGGAGAAGCTAGAAGATAACAGAAATGGAATCCAATTTTCTCCTTTTCTGTTCCATTCTATAACATAAGCTGGAGAATGCTCTGTATTGCCACCTGTTTCTAAAAATCAGTTGTGGTGTGATCCATCTATTCATAAATTTAAAGATCCTAAATAGATGAGTAGGGATTGAAAAATAGATTTGATCCTGAGGTTAATGTATGAGAAGGCAAACTTCATCTTCAGATTTGTGTTGCACCATGAGAATTTGACTTTCCTATCTATGAAGGTTCTGAGGTATGGAGTGAGGCCCAAAAGACAACAGTTTATGGATCTTCAGTCTAACAACCTAGTTTAAAATCCTCCACGTTAGGTTAGCAGTCCTGTCCACAACCATGTCTATGCTTTTTTGTCATGCTGGATGTGTCATCCTGGGCCATCTTTGTTGTCAGAGTCTTGCAGTCACATTTGATGTCAAGGTGGCATCCCTGGTGCTTGCACAGATTAAGGGGCCATAGCTGGAAGGCTAGAAGGGCCTCAGGAATCTTTTTACATCACAGATCCAGACTAGAAACAAGTATGAAGGTTTGGCCAGCAGATGGGTACCTTTGTCCAGGACAGGGTGAAGTCAACCAACACTACTTCATCTTTTTTCTGGTCCCACCCCCACGAACCTGAAGTGTCCAACATGCACTCTTCCCACAACAGAACTCACTCATCCACTTCTGCAGCCAGGGTCCTGAACCAGTTTTCTAGATGGACAATTGCAGAGAGACAGGGAGCCTTTCTCCTGCTGCTAGAAGTCACAAGCTTCCAGCTTCTATCCTCCTGGAAACATGGAAACTGCAAACCTTGAACACGTGTGAAAACACCAGTTGCAGAAAGTCTGCTATCCATCTTTAAAGCAAAATAGTTGCCCCAGTATGGCAAAAATGGAATATCATTCAGAAAAGTTTCCCAGAGGAGGCATAGGTGTTCCAGGCAAGATTCTGCTGTCTCCAGTCTCCTGAGAAAAGACCCAGTACAGTGAGAAGACTGTGCCAGATTGACTGGCACATGAGTTTAGAGTGCTCCTAGGAATGAAACAAAGCTCCTCCAGAAATTGTGTGTACCTTGAAGGCTCTCTCAGTTATGGTTCAGTACTATATTCCTTCATTTATAGGAAGTTTAGCGTTCCCACATTAAAAAACCTTGGCACTGCATGACCAGTTAGGAAGAGAGTTTATTCAAAGGTGCTACACTGACTCCTCCCTTACTTCATTTGCAAAGGGCTATTTCTCCTGCCATAGCCCCAGACTGCTTACCATACCACAGCTCCTTTCAACATCAGCTAGAAGTTGACATTTCTACTAAATATGTGGCCTCTATTTTATTTCAGTTATTTCCTTTTTACAGCTAAAATTTCTGGAAGCCCATTTATTTATCAATTTATTTATTGTTATCTCAAGAAACAGATTCCTATAAAGGAAAAAGTGCAGATTAATCCGATTTTTACTCTCCTCTTACTTTTTCCCAGTAGGCTGTAAACTTTTAGTCTGAGGGTTACAATTATTTTTTTTTAACCTCTACTCATGTTACTGACCAAGAAAAGGTTATTTTAGTTGGCCTGAGAATTTTTATATAATGCCTGTAGCACTAAAATGAAGATAATTCACCGACCTATAGAAGACCTAGAGAGAGAAACAGGAACTTCCTTGTAAACATTTTGGAAGTTTGAAATTATGAATCTCTAATCACAAATCAGACAGCCTTGGCACAGACACAAGACAGAATTTGAACAAATGTCTAATATAAAGTATGAGAATAAATGAAAGGACAAGCAGCATCTCCCTGCATGATGGTCCCTTCATTGAGAATCAATCCTCTTTCAAGGTGAGAGGGTATCTGGGATGGACAGCCTGGAACCTTAGAGACTGAGAGATTAGATCCTAGAGATTAGAACAGCTTCATCAGAGGAGTCAGCCAAAAAGGTGTCCTGAGTTAGTTCTCTCATCTTTAGGATAGGCAGAAAAATACCTTCCTAGAGGATAAAAAAAAATAAACACACAAATTAATAGCTTATTCAGAGAGAGCTGTAGATTTCTCAGCCATTTTACATAAACAATTGCTCTTGCATAGGGCAGTCTATCCTGTATTATGGAGGTGCTATTGTATTTTTATTTAAAATATCACAGAATCACAGAATAGGAGGGGTTGGAGGGACCCTCTGGAAATCATCTAGTCCAACCTCCCTGCCAAGGCAGGGCTAAACCTAAAGCACCCAGATGGAACTTCCCTGCGCAGTCTTTTCCAATATTCTGCCCACCTCAACATAAAGAAGTTCTTTCTGATTTTAAGTTTATGGCCAAAATATGTATCAATCACATATATATATAGAGAGAGAGAGACAAAGAGACAGCTCATTTCCATATTCACCTGCATCTTTGCCTCTCGAGTGACTGGGGTGCAGGAACCCCAAAGAACCTTGTCAGGGCAGCCAGTTGCACAGAAACTTCTGTTCAAGAAGGAAGACCTAAGAGGGTTCTCCCTCAAAAATGGGGGAAAAAAACCAGCTAAGATTCAGAATAAAATTTCAGTACCAGTGAGCCAGATTGATACAGAAACATAGGGTCATTCTTTTCCTGTAGCTTTTCCACAGTGGCAGCGTCATGCTGGCTGCTGAAGACACCTCAGCAAGAATAATGCTGCAGAGGAACAAGTGATTGTCTAAGCAAAACTACTTTACTTTG
The DNA here is from genome assembly GCA_013397955.1 of Grantiella picta. Lineage (NCBI taxonomy): Eukaryota > Metazoa > Chordata > Aves > Passeriformes > Meliphagidae > Grantiella > Grantiella picta. The sequence goes on from VZRM01000665.1 coordinate 1,671,666, forward strand.
AATTGATAAAGAGGAGATATAGAATACTATCATGTCTTAAGAACAGGTGACAAATTCATGCTAAGGGCCATTAATTTATTCAGCTTGCTCAAAGGGATTCATTCAAATGAACATATAAGCTAGTAGTCAGACACATTAATAAACTTAATCATCAGTCTGGAAATGTGGCTGTAAAAATGATTTGTTTTGTATTAATCTACCTGAAGACACACAATCTCTCCTTAAAAAAAATAAATTAATAATACAACAGCCTTTGGTAGAAAAGATTTACTTTTATTGCTTAATACCAAAGTAGACAAATTTTATTCTCAGCTGGTAATATAAAACATGATGAGCCAAATGCACTGGTGATTTTAATATAAGCGCAAGTTAAATGCCGGATATATTTGGCTTTGAGTGTTCAGGCAGTTTAACTCCCTTGGATCTAGAACTCAAGAGAATGTCAAAACACCATTAATTACTTCATTAAAGCTCCAAAAGAGTATTCAGGGGATTAAACACGGGGAAGGTAAAATTAGAAGCTTAAAAGGATCTCCTTTAACAAAGCCCAAAACAACTGCCTTATTTCTTTGCGCTACAACAGCCATACTGCTGCTGCTGCACTCACTGAATGCCAAAGACAGTCTTAGAAAACATAGCACCTTGACAGAAAAATCGCAGCCAAAATCCCTATAATGTCTATGATCTCCATCCTCAGAGGAGGCATAAGACAGAGCAGGAGAGGTGGGTAATTCTCAGCTTCTCTCCGTTGAGTCCCATTCAGGCCTTTCATGGCAAGAAAGGTGATAGACAGGAGAACAGCCCTGCGAGGATGCCAACTCAGACAACACAAGTAAATTCACTAGTCTGTGAGTGCTGATAGTCTCTCAGTCTACTAGAGACCCTAAATGTCCAATTCTCTCATGCAAATGCAAAACAAAACACAAAACCAGAAGCCACATATGCATAAAAAACTCTGTGATTGAAAAATCCACATGCAGATTTCATCTTAAAAGTAATTAAACATACAAAACTATCCTTCACAGGTTTTTCTTAACACTTATCCTGGACAAATAAAGCTTTGCATAGTTTCATGGTTTTCAGAAGATCAACTTGTTTTTCTTTTAAATGTATATGTCAAAGCCAATTTTCCTTATCCAGTAGCTGAATAAGAAGGATACTCCAATACCTCAAATACTGAAAATGTATTAATGTTGCCAACACACCATTTCTCCCTGCTATTTTCTAAGTATTCCTTTAACTACAAACAAAAATATTTCCAAGTATTTCATTCTGTAGCTTGCATAGCTTCTAAACATTGTTCAGAGTCAGATATTTAAGCATGGTAAAAAGGTAACTTGCTTTTCTGAGGATGTATTAATGTTCTTTCCGTCACTTTTCCATCATTAGAGTAAATGAGAACAAATCAACAACCTTTGGTGCAATCAGAGACTTCTTTTCCAAAGTAAACTCTGCCATTATTGAAAAAGAATTCGTTCACAGGAGCTAAAACTCTCTCTCCCCAACCTCTTTAAATAACATCACTTCCTGCTAACAGAACGGAGGCACTTGGGGCTACAAGACTTCCTTTTTATCAGAACCCACGTCATTAAGCTGAAAATCCAAACTGGCCTGACAAACACTGCTCATTTTAGCTCTGAATTTCTCACAGTCTTATTGAAGAAGTAATCTTGGGAGGAATATTTGAGATTGCAGCACTATTTCCCAAAGGATTGAAATTTTTGTCTTGAGCAAGACCTCTCCAAACCTCTCAAACAGAGGTAAAATACCAATGAAGCACCTCAGAAAAAAAAATAATTAAGATAACTACTGAAGTAACTTCATATTAAAACCCTATATGCATATAATCAAGAATGACATCTCATGAAGAAAAGGCAACATCCAAATGTTTGATATATTTGGTTTGAATTATTCAGCTCCAGAACAGACAGTGGCAGATGTTTTCTCTCCTTGAAGAACTGGGTAAAATCAATCAAAGCAAATTCTTTTTTCTTTTTCATTTTGTGGGAGGAAGTCATGGAGGAAGATATAGTCTGGTATTTACAGGTACTAGAAACTAAAATCAGATGTGTGAATAAGCCTGAAGTGTAGTTATTTGAATTTTTCGGCTATAAAAGGTATGAAACACTTCTCAGGTTGACAGACACATCAAGAATTTTAAAGGACTGACCTGTTCTGTAAGGAAGGACATCACTATTATCCCATGACAATGTGCAGAGACTTTCTAGACTCACATTTAACATGCAAAAATACAGACAACACAGTATTCACTAACTAAAACTCTGTAGCCTCCCACACTCCCACAAAATCACTCTTCTTCTCCCCCAACATCTCTCATACCACTGCAGTCCTTGCTGCCCACTGAGAGGCCAGACAGCTTCTACCCTCACTCCTGCCCTGTCTGCATCTACTCTGCAGTGTCTGCAAAACTGTCTTTTATCCAGAGAGCAAAAAACCTGCCCCATGCTGGGGGTGTGCAGCACTTCCCAGCAGTAGACTCCTAGCAAGTAAGGCCTGAAAGCAGCAAATCTCATGTATATCAGCACAAGAGTTTGGTGTGTTTTTTTTTTTTAAAGAAAATGGCAATAGGAATATCTTGGGCCAGGTAAAAGCACATTTTAATCCCTATGGGATGTTTAAGACATCAGTGGATGTCTTGCCTAACACCTGACGTTACCTTGAAAATACAGCAATATTTTTCACACATTACTTTGTTGTATAAGGTATAATTTTTCATGAAGTAAGTAATGACTGTCATTGGTGCCCATCAGAAGTACACCAGCTTAACCGAAGCCCTGGTCACATCTTAACATCTCAGGGAGTCAGTGTCTTTTCTTGTGACTAAAAACCTGCAGTTATATCTGTTTATGTGTTCTAGAATATACAGCCCTGACCACTTTTTTTTTTCTCCACTTTTTACATGGGAGCCATGCCTCAACTCAAAGAATTAATGAATCTGTTTAAGTTATGGTCTATATACTATATAAAAGGAATCTTAGTACTTGTTTAATTACTTCAAGAAGAAAATTATCAACACTACACTGAAACTTTCTGAACGAAGATATCATTTTTTGTTGTGCTTCATAAGCTCACATATGTCCTCATAAGTTGTATAGGGTATGAAAGTTTCTATAGAAAATAACCAGAAGTACAGGAAATTCTGTGATCTGTGAAACAACTGCACTACTTCTCATTATTTTACCAAGGAAAGGATCAGAACTAAACACATGCAAAAGTCATGAAGGCCTTGCTGCAAATTAAATTGCCCTAATTTGACTTATTTTCAAAACTGCATTTGACTTATTTTCAAAACTTCAGTAAAGTGCTGGGTGAAAGGCTCCAATTGTATCAAGAACCATAAGCAGACTCCAGTCAGAAGAAATTCTTGACAGAAACTACTCTTAGAATTAAAAATAAAAATATTTATTATGGAAGATACAATATAATCCACTCTTCTCAATATTAGACACTTATACAAAGAGTATAAGTATATTGCAAAAGCTGAGATAATCAAGGACAAGACACAACACAAGGCTTTTAAGCAGAAAATTATATCTTGCAGCAAAGGACCATCTTAAGCTATTCCCAAAAGAATTCGTTTGTGGTTGATTCCCAGAAATGTCAAGACTAAAACACTTAGCAACTAATTCTTCTTTAAAACTGTTACATTATTACTAAAAATTATTTATTACTTGTTGAAAACCAGAATGTGACTTACAAAAATTCTTTCATTATGAAAAGTACTGTTCTCTCCTCTGGGCACCCAAGAAGGTGGTTTAGATCAGCCAAAAAAGCCAATCTTATAAAGGCACTTTCAAAATAAAATTAACTCCTGTGTAGAGTTATGATTTACCTGATGAAGAAATTCTGGTACTGATGAAGTGGTGTAGTAATAGTGTATAACCACAAATCAGTTTGAGTTTGACTTTCAGTTTGACTTACTGCAAAGTTATCTTTTACATCAGTGAATAATTTTAAAAAAAGAAGAAGGGAAAAAAATCTATCATGTTTGATCTCTGTAAATCAAAGAAATTGTAACAGTTTGGTCAGGCATCTGAAATGCAAGTCAAGGAGCTCATTAAGTCCCAGCTAAGTGGCAATCATTTCTTTATCATAAAACACAGCTCGAGGCAGCACAGTGTAAATAAAAATCAGGTGAAAGTCTTAACATTTACAAAAGTGAACCTTTTAATCACAAAGAGATGTGGGTGGGTGGTTGGCAGCAGTTCCTGGCCTTTCTCTGAATTGTGAAGCTGAAAACAGAATCACAGAGGTCTTCAACATCCTAATGTGAACATCTTTTTACTGTTCAATACCCAAGTACAAGCTTAGGCATCTAGTGTATGTTAATTGATTGTGAAAAATGTTATTCTTCAAAGAAAAATGCATAGAATTCTCACAGCTACGTGGACTACGTTTGACAGTGTCAGAGAGTTGGTCTATTGTTATTCACTTTATTTTTTATTAAATTATTGTGCTAGTTGAATGAGCACTGTTTCTCACTGCTATCACAGGAAGGATGGAGCCTGGCAACCAGACTGGACCTGCAGGAACTCAAACCCAAGCAGACCTGCCTGTCGGGCTGAGATACCAAAATACCAGTGGTCTAAGAGTTGAAGGAAATGCTCCATTTACAATAGGCTAGGGAGCAGAAGCTGCTGAAATCCAATATAAAGTTTCTAAATACTGAGAAAATCATAAGGAGGAGGCTGGCAGACAATACCTCCTACTGTTATACAGAGCACCCTTGTCTGCTTAGCAACCCTGTAGGAGCAGGGTAATTTACTCTTATCATCAACATTGTAAGGCATTTTTCTCTTTCCTATTTCCAAAGGACTGGAAGGTACAAAAAAAAAAAGGGGGGGGAAGAAAAAGACAGAGTTTTCTGCACAAATTATAACTGTACAGATTTGCTGTTAAGGGCAGCTGTTTCTCAGAGCTGGAAAATATACAGAATTCCATATATCTCATTCTCTGCTAGAAGCACAGGCTAGAAGCCAAACTAATCAAAACCCCTATCAAAAATACAATTTTAACATCTGTTTAGACTTGGACTTATCTCACTGCTCCCAGACATTATTGATTATCATTATCTTCAAGTCTCTAGTATTCTAAACAGCAGCAGCAACGGGAAATGAAAGTGAGCATTTCCATACAAAGACAGATAGAGGCTTCTAGGGCAGAATGAAAACTGCTGGTCCTGACTGAAATCCAAGTCTAACTTCATCTCATCTTCTATAAATACACTGTCAATAGAAAGGAATAAGATACAGCCTAAATTAAAATATTATTAAAACTATAATGAGAAATAAGCAATTTCACCAAAGGAGAAAAGGTATTACATTATCAGAGACTGGCTGCTGTCTGCACTGCACTTCTTGGCAGGGCTAGGTATGATTGTTCTTTTCTTTGCAACAGACTTCTCCTCATACCTTTGGTCTATTAAGTGCTTGACTGGACCCACAGGAACAGGATATGAAAATTGTTGTTGGTAGCAACTCTATTGGAACCCATAATGAAAGTTTTTGCTTTAGCAAAGAAACCTTCTCCTTGCCTCAGAAAACTAAAATCTGCAGAAAGCTAGAACCCCAAACAAGGGTATAGCCCTGAAGCCTTTCCCTCTCCATTCTTTCCAGCTTGAAGTACATAGTTGCTCATGTATCTGCTCCCAAAGAACCAAATTTCCATTTCCTCCCATCCACCAATACTTACATGAATCTGGGGTAAACACTGTGTGCTTTGGAGACCTGCATGGGAGATTTTACAGTGCTCTTCAGTGCTCAAAAGCAGGAAGAGCAAGAGAAGTGCCTTCTCTTAATCCCATTGAGTCATCTTTGCACACATCAGGGTGGTCAGTCTTTCCCCATTCTTGCCCACAACAAGATTTTTTTCTCCTTAATTTGCAATTTAAAAATAAGAAAAGAAAACCATTCCATGCTCATGATTCTACCATGTTAGAAGACAAAAATGAGCCGCTGGGATGTTTCAGTCTCTCCATAGGTTATGGACCAAGAATTTAAGAGACAAAATTTTTTTATATTTGTCAAACTGTTCTGGTCCATCAACTTTTATACAGATATGAAGCAAAACAAAGAAGCCTTTAAGTATACAGATACAATAACCTAGTGGATGTATCATCAAAATAACTTCTAGACTAAGGGAACTATTTTCTTTTTCAATTGTTCAAAGTTCTGCAAGTCACACTTTTTTGTGTTCCTCTAGCCCAATGCAGACAAAACAGCAGATTTTGACCACCCACAGTGATGAACAAAGCAAGACTTAGCAATCACCAGACACCAGAAGAGAGAGAAATCCTTATAGAGTTTCCACTATAAGTAACGAGTTATTTGATTGGCAAAAAATAGTGTTTTTTCAATTTTTCCGGTACTAGAATAGAATGCCCAGAAAGTTTCCACAGTCTGTCTCCATTCTTAGAAATTTTAAGACCTGCCTGGTAAAGCCCTCAGTAACCCAGTCTGTCCTCACAGCTGACCCTGCTTTGAGTAGGAAGCTGGACTGAATGACGTCCTGAGGGCTTACCAAACTGAACTACCCCATGCCTCTTATGCTCTATTGTATATAACCCCCCCCTTCCCCCCCCAAATAAGCAGGATTATCCCCCCAGGTTTCAATGCTGCTTCATCTTATTACCAACCTGCATATCCTAGATCTGTCTTAATGATTTACATGTATGTGCATTTAGAGGCAAAAGGAAAAAGAGGGTAAAAACAGGAGAAAAAAAAAGAAGGAATACTTTCTATTTCTTTTAATTCAAACCCCAGATCATAATTTGATGCAGCACAGAGTATTACACTTTCTCAATATGGAAGTTTGTCTATGGTACTGAGAAGTTTTAAACACTGCACATATTTTGATCATGTAACAGTTACATGATTTCATGCCACACTAATCCATATAATCTGATCCTGTATTAAGATGGCCTATAACTACAAACCAGCCTTCAGCATAATATATGAAAAACAGTTCAGCTGTAATCTGGTTGACTATTTTATAGACAGTGCAAGAAGCTATGTGATCTCAATTTAAATGCTTCATCCATACTGGTTTGTTGTGAGACTTGCAAAAAAACCCTTTTTCATCTGGTTTTTCCTCCTTAAGTAACTGCTAATTTACACTTCCATCACATGAAGACTGGTAAATAAACTATTTTTACATACCAGTTATATACCAGTTATAGTACTGATTATACACATAAATCTGATTGTTGAATAGACTGTCTTGGCCTCAGTCATTTACAGGAAACATCACGTACCCAACAAAACAATGTAGAAATGTGAAAATTAGCTTTATAGAGGATGTTTGAAATGAAGCACATTTAGTTCTAACAAGCAAGGCTTTGAGATACTGGATGTCCAACAGGATCCTGAATCACCTGTCATCTACTTACAGCAGCAAATTTCTTTTAAAGATGAACACAGATGCTCAGAAATGTATGTACATGCATATGTAATTTATCAGAGGGTATGCAGACGTACAGACCATAGATCATTCCTCATAATCACTCAATTCATGTGAGCTGAGAGACACTACAAGAGGAGATGCTTATAGCATAAGCACCAGGTACTCTGCATACCCTTTTACCCAGTGCTCAACAGCAAATCATGCCAAGATTCCTCTCTGAGCAGTCTCATCTCCTTGCACTGTGGAGATGTACCTAAAATTGAAGGATTCTACACACAGGGAGGAAGCACTTGACCTGCTGGCAGCAGGGAGATATTCTGGACACAAAAAAACTGAGTGACACCAATACTTACCTGGCAGGCGTTATAAATCAACTGGTGTTCCAATTTTTTGATCCCTAGAATCTGCTGAAACATTTCATAAAGCTGCTCCTTGCTCAGAATCAGCTCTGATACAGCACTTAAGGCCATTCTATTTGGCTGTTTGCAAAAGTCCTCTTCTCCCCTGTATATGGCATCGTATTTGGCTAACCAAGAACTTAACACTGTCTCTTTGCTTAATCCATCAATTTCCGGCAAACTTCGGACTCTCTTTTCTATGTTTTTCTTAAAAACATCTCTAAAGTCACTTGCAGAACATCCTCCACTGTGGACCATTCTTGCAACCCGGTCACTCTTGAGAAATACCTTTTAAAGTAAAAGAAGAGAAAAAAAAATGGAAAAGTTAGGCATGGACACAAATAGAAAACAATCCATGTATAAGGGAATACAAGCTAGTATTTTGCTTATATGCAAAACAGCTTTATATGAAAGTTATACAGGACAAATTTGCTGTCTTTTTCATAAATAAACAAGTCAACATGTTGAAACTAAATTCCTGCACTAAGTACTTAAACTAAGTAGTTTTACAAGTATTTATGCATAAATTTACAATAGCTAGACTAGAATGAGCTTTGAATTAACAGCAGCTAATTTAAAATTTACCTACAATGAGACCGAAATCCAGGAGGAAAAAAAGCAAAAAACCTCCCAAATATCTAAAGAAACACTACAATCAATATTAACAATTGAAAAGATAGACACAGAGCTCTTTTTACTACTGTAAGATACAATACTGGAGACACAATATGGGATTCTCTGTGTAAAATCAAAAGACCCACATAAACAAAGTCGAAACAGATCCATCACCTTTTTGACTGTCTGCTCTCTTCAATCAGATTAATGAACTGGGAATTAAACATGCATTTTTAAACAGTCATTATAGTCACCAAGAGCTATGAAATCACAATGAATGGAGATGATAGCACAGTAGAGCTCTGACTCCAGCCACTGTCTCATGTAAGAAGATAGTGCACCTAGCAAACAACCTAAAATATTACTGCTCTTCACTAGTAAAACACAGAAAAGTGGAGTAGGAGAGGAGCTAAAAAGCTGAGCATGGAGGAGTACACAGATGCAAACAGATCAAGAAAAATTAATTCTAAAAGTTTTAGTGCTTGTCAATGCATGTTTTCCTGGAGCATAATTTAAAATGCAGCTACTTACAAAATATATTTTTCAACATAGTTACTGTCAATTAATGCTTATATTAATTTCTTCAAAAAGCTACACAAATATTGAATATCATTTCAAAACAAATAATAGTCAGAAATTCCATTCAGCAATAAAACTTATCAACACAAACAGGTACAAGGATATTAAATCTTTCCTTGTTTTAACAGTCTGCAATTACAAATGATTCATTCCTCCAACAGCTTCACTGGTAAAAAAGATGACTTCAAACTCATTTCAGCTACTTTGTACTGTTCATAAACAATATTTAATCTTCCATCACATTAGTTTGCATACCCAATGAGAGAAAGCAGATGCAGAAGACAGTGAGAAATTAAGAATATTTATAGACTGTTCCCACCCAAAATCTCATATTCATGCAAGATGACATGACTTGAAATTTTGCTCATATAACTGGATCAGTCTTCTTTAAAAAAGACCAAAAAAACAACCCCAAACCTGCAAAATACACATTGTAAGAACATCAGCATATCATTCACATTTCATTATCTTCTTTCAGTCTTATTATTCCAAATGATTAATCCTGAATGAAAGGGCTGAAAAGCTGCTTGAGCTTTCCTTGATTTATGAACCATACTAATTCAAAATTTATTTGTGATTCTGAAGTTGAATTTCCAAGAGACTGCAGGAAAAAAAATTACCTTTTTTAACCACTTAACCATGAAGGCAAGCCCTATTTTAATGCTTGGTGCACGTAACATTGACAAAATAATGGCATGTTCATGTTGGACCAAGCAACAGGTATATGCAAATACAAAATACAATCTGCACATACCCTTGACCCTAAAATGTTCCCTTCTGATGTGTTTTGGATCACAAACTGTATTTTCATTAAATTTTCAAAAATTATTCCAAGGTAATTCTTTTGCAAGATACAGTGGATATAGAAGGAAATTACTCAAAATATAAACCCAAGGTGTGAATAACAGACAACGAAAAATATGGCTTGTTCTGCAAAGGAATACATTGGACTTGAAGCTCTTATTGTTCTACTCCTATTTGAGTGGAAATTTACCATTTCTTTTCCTGAAGGGAAAAAAAATGTAACATCATCTTTAAAATTAACTACTTGCATTTAAGATAATTAAAAAGCAATAATAACATTTTAACAAAACCATTTCATTTTAAAGACTTTGCTTGGAACAGAATACCATGAGAATAGAAATTCTATTAGGAATTAACCGTATGTGTCTCAAATTTAAAACACTAAAATGCATCAAAAATCTATTAAATGTCTCGTTAGTCCTGTTCCTCAAAGACATATGGTACATTCCATGTTGAATATGATATCCTTTGCTTCAGTTAAATTTCTTGAGATACATCTCCTTGGTTCCAAAGCCTTTCTGAGCTATTTTATGACTACTTAAAAAAAAAATCAAAACAGTAGTTTATAGGAATCAGTACTACATGGAGAATGGTATGCCAGCTGTTTCATACCAATGGAGTTATTGTTTCCACCATTAGTTCGGACAGCCCTAAAGTCAGAGTACCTGTTTAGAATCTTGGGACACATACATGCTTTACAGCACTGGTGGTTGAAATATATAAGATTTTGCAATATTCTTAAGGTAGTCCACCACTTTATCTTCAATATGGATTATATGAGCAGCACAATCATGCCCATGAGGGGAAATATTTCTGTTGATATTTATCTTTTAAACAAAATACTAATTAAGTACATTCACTAAATCTCTGGTTGTTCCTTCCTTTATTACTATATTTCAGTTGATCATTAGACTTCGTTCTAATGAAATAATCATTCAAAAACTTACAATGTTAAAATGTTATCTCCAGTCTCTCAACACTAGGGGGGGAACTGGAAAGGAAAAATATTAAGAGGTTTGAATGTAAAATATAAAATATCAGAAGAATTTATTGTGGGGCAAAGAAACCTAATTCCACAAGGAACTAGATTTGGCAGATCAGACACAATCTTCTGGAAATACTTATATTATTTAGAAATAATTTGACAAGTCTCAAAGTTTTTAAAGAAGCATTTCCTGTTACTACTGACGTTTTCCAGACTTCCTCAAAGACATCCTGGATTGACACTGTTGTAAGTCAGCATTTGAACTTTTAGTACCATTACTAGTTTGTTGTATCCACAAATCAACATCAACTCTCCATGTTACCCATTGTCAACAAATTGTCAAACACTAAAAAAAGGAATGCTCTGTAAACAAACTCTTAGGTTCCATGCATGTTCCAGGACAGAAATAGGTGTGCCAAGAACTCTCCTAGTTCCCATCTGAAAACCCATAAAGGGGCAGAGTGACCCAAGTAAGCACTGGTGCACATGACCTTGAACCACTGATCAGGCAATTTACATCTGAATAGTGGTGGCTTTTCCAAGACCCATTTATCAAGGAACAAAGGCTGTGGGCACAAGAAATCGCATGCATAGCTCTCCCATCAAATGTAATTTCACTAAAAGCCAACCATTGTGTTCATGTATATGACAGATGAAGTGAGTTTCCTTTGAGCTCTCCCAGTTAAACAGCCTGGCTGCACGGCAGCGATCTTCCCTTGAGCCTCTCAAGGCTGAGACCTTTTACCAGTGGAAGATCTTTGGTAATCAACTGATATCAAGCATAACCTTTTAGCAGGATGACTTTGACTTGTGCCTTGGTAGCTTTACTCATACCTTTGTAGTTTTGAGTCACTGCTCAAGTGATTGTGGCACATAGTAACAGAGCAAAGGTCGATGTTGAACTTTGCAAAATCACACTTTCACAACATCATATTAAAAACACTTTCACTAATACCTTTCACAACGTTTCTTTAAGAAATCTAAATCACCTATTCATGACAAGGTGGAATAAAAATCACAGCCTTTACACGAAGAGAGGGTCTATAAATAATAGGTCACCCAGGAGTTCTGATACTTTCCTCCTTCTATTACCATGATTACTTGTATGCCATTCTGAATTAAGCATTAAACCAATCTTTTCTTCCAGACTACCAACCACAGCTGAAACAAGAATCTCTGCACTGACGGAGACCATAGGAAATGCTTCATTACCTCCACTTGAGCATTCATAAGTCATTGCATCAACTGCTCCAACTGATGCTGCACATTATTTTACCTGTGACAGTACATGATCTTCTTCTAATTAGGCCTTTGCAGGTCCTTTGACAAAATAGCATGTTCATGTTGGCCTCCTGAAGCTTGCTGAGGAGTTGCAAGCACTACAGTGTGGCCACTGGGCTAGCACCACCAATCCAAACACATTCTTTAATGGTGACATTCTCCCAAAGACTCCAGCAGGGGCTGACACCAAGGGCCAAACATTGCCCTCCTACACCTGCACAATGACTGATGAACCAGAGAGTAACTACCTAGATCTCCAATGTGTTTATTCTGGCCAGCATAGTGCAACTGATGCTTGGGGCATCCTTAAAACACACTAATGTTAAAATGGAAATTGTTCATATAACTTAGAAAAAAGACTGTCAAATAAGGCTTAAAGATATTTCTCTTTGGAGATCTTTTTCAGATTAACCCTATCAATCAGGCACAGATATACAGCTACGAAGAGCAACATTTTGTTCTTAAGGAATTGTTCTTGTTTTAAAGGAATTTTCCTTCAAGCTTACCAGAGGCAAAGCTGGAACTATATGAAGATGAATGGCAACTATGACATTGTCAATGTTTAATTATCAATTAAAATTAAAAAAGAAAAATGAACAGAAGTACACCTTTGATAAAGACTGAACAGGGGCAAAAAGGACTTTGATGGAAGTCCAAGGAATATTCAAGTCTGTGAATGCTTTTCAGGTTTCTGATATACTTTTCTGATGTGTTCTGTACTCAAGCTCCTGCTGTGCTTTGTACAATTATCAGAACTCTTGAGTTTATGACATACAGAATAATTTTTTATAAAAGACAGCAATTTTCAGGGCTAAATTGAGCTCTAAAATTTCTGCAAAAGACAATAATTCTCTTCCTGCAAACTAAAAAGAATTGAAGTAAGTTTCTTATTTAAAAATTGGATATGACATGCATCATCACGTTGTGCTATAAGCATTACTTGAGACAAAACAAAGCACAGGACATTTACTGTGTAATATTAAATAGCCCCTTTCCAGCTACTGCAGCAGCTCTTCAAAGCCTCTCCTACTCTCCTTGCTCATTAGCAACTCTTGTCACTGTCAATATCTTACCAACTTGAAGTCCTTCCTGTTCCGCAGAAATAAAAATATTCCCATTTCAGTCATGATGTGAGCAATGTTCTCTGGCACCAGCTCACGCACCCCTCAGTAGTATTACTCTAGACTGAAACCACACAGGTCAGCACAGCAAGAGCCGGGGCTAGTTTGACAAACATGCAAAAACTTCTGACAGTTTGGAGAACAGCTTCCACAACTATGGGTTTTAAGAACAAAGGCTTACTCCTAGTAGCAATTAGCATATGTTATGATCAGCGCTGTTTGCTGCTATACCTTGGAGCTGCAGAAAAAAAACATTGTTTCAGATCTGATGTTCTCACTGCACTTACAATAGTCTTGAAAGAAAGAAAACAACACTAAAAAATTATTAAGTTGATGTTCAGATTAGTTCAACTAAGCACATTACAAGAACAATATCATTTTGGGTCAAAAATAAATAGCTAATATAGTAGCATCATCCATCCAAGAGTAATATTAATTATTTTTATGCTACTTGAATAAAATTAATGCATTGGCTATTGAAATAGCATTTATATCGAACAAGACATTAATAGTTATCAATGCATTTTAATAGCTACTTCGAATAACTCTTGGCTGCTGAACATGAGTGGAAATTCAGCTAGTTAATGAGATTTGCTCAGTATTTTGGAATCAGAAGCACTTTCAGATTTTTAGAAAAAAAAAAAATTAAGCAATGCTTGCAGGTCTTATTCCTCCCTTGTTCTCTTTCATAGCCTAGAAATATCCTCCAGGCACTATTTTGATTTTTTAAAATGAAATTATGAGAGTTAAAGGGTCCTTTCATTAAACCTATGAAAATCTTCAGAACAGAGTCCTCACCTTCAGATAAAAGCAAAAGATACTGATGTTTTAAGAAATCATACTAATAAACTCTGATTACTCTATTTCAGAATTTCCATCATAATTTCAATAATGAAAGGTTACTTCTCCTAGAAGTATACTACAGAATACAGTTTTTCCTAATTTGGGGTGGGAGGAGAAATATGAAATAAAAGCATCTAAATTTTGGCTAACAGTGAGGTCAGGTTTTTTTGCTTGTTTTTCAAACCTCTTTAAAGCATCACATTACATTAAGGTGAAAAAATGAAATAAAAATTAAATAAATAAACCATCATCATCCAAAGAGGCATAATCATGAAATATTTTACCTTATTTTTAAAAAAATATATCTACTACCCTTCCTGAGCATAGTAAGCTATGATTTCTTCGTATCAGGATTAATGGTTCAGAAACTATCACAAGTTGAAATCTTTAGGTGATTTACTTCCTTTTCTTCAGCTCTTTTGGGCACTACAGCTGCACACTGGATGTTTACCGCAGCTTAGCAACCAGCTATCTGTAAAAAAACCCACCAAAACTCAAACTCTTGCAAATTAAAATGTGTGGTACTGCTCCAGGGTTACATGCTTGTAAGTGTACTACACAACACTGTGCACTGGGATTTGTTCTTTGTCAGCTTTTTCAAAATGCACAAGCAATTGCCAACATCTACCCAAATTTCTGTTCCTGATGGCTACACATTTCACAGAGTCATGTACTGTAATGTTTGTGCCTTGGGCATAAGAACAAACAGAGGTATAGTGACAATCACTGTAAAAAATCCACAAAACTATTTCACCCAGAAGCAGTGTTCTCTCCTGGATTCATTTATTAAAGTTAACCAGATATGCTTTTGGAACAAGCATATTTATCCTCCTTTCAAGGCTGACAACAGCAACAATAGTTTTTGCACCCTAGTGAGACACAGAAAGTTATGGATAGAGATTGTTGTCTACATGAGCATGGGTGTAGATTACTTTTGTTACACCTTCCCTTGGAACAGGCACTGTGATCTTCACTTTAACAGTACAGTTTCCCCTTTGACTGAGCCCCACTGTTCACTGGCTGGCTGAAGCATGTTGAGGGACTTTGTGCATCATGATACTGGCCCTCAGGCGGTAGCAGGATTCTGGAGAAGTTATTCTCCAAATATCACCTGGATGTATTCCCTCCTGAGTGACTTTGCTCACACAGGCAATGAATGTTCACATGATTTTAGATCTCTGCAGGCTGATCCACAGCCACATATTCAACTCTGGCAGCTGCAAATCTTCTTCCCCAAAGATGATGCCTGAGAACGCTCACGCTAGACCCTGCATGAGGGTAAATACAAGGGAGCAATTACCAAAATGACTTTTCATCTTCCAGTTGTCTATGCCAGGGAGAAATTAGCTGATAAATAGGTAAAACAACAGCAGAAATAGGCCTGCGTATTTCCAAATGTTGTGATGCTTGGTTTGTTGAAACATAAGAAGCAGTCAGCTGTTAAAAGAAATCTTTACAATTCTTTGTCCAGTAATGGTATGGGAAATCTGCTGTGATGCTTGGGAGAAAACACTATTCCCTCTGCATATTGCTTTTCTCCTGGCTAGAATGTTGTATGAATGCTGTAGGCAATGCCATGAGGTCTGAAATCACACCTATATGGTCAACTCATCATTCCTATTTAATTGGGGAAACAATGTACATGTCATTATAGATTGAGCTGCCATACAGGCCTAGGGTTTTCTATGCACTAGCTCTCTCCTGATAAAAAAGCTGTATTATCCCTGTAGATGTTTCTTAAGACCTTTAGATATAGGAGAAAGAACCGACCACGCACAGTGGATCTAGAGTAAATCATGAAGTTCAATAGTTCCACAGCAGAAATGGTACCTCAGCTGTCATCCTGCCCTGGGGAAGATATTAGTTACCATCATAGCAAGAAAAACCCAACTCTGTGCTAGACAGTGGATGTTTTCAACATCTTTTTACTGTATTGACTGATACAGACCATAAGCACAAGAAGAAGTATATTTTATACTGAGCAACACATGATCCCAAAGGGAGGGATAAGAGATTTATGCTTTGAAGAACACATTTGTTTGCTCGCAAACCAAATGCAGGGGTTGTCTCGTCACCAAGCCAGACAAGTTACCAGCAACCTATTCTTATGCTATTTTCCCAGTTTATTCAAGAACTGGCAATTAAAGCAGACATGAAACTGTTTCAGCAGGGAAATACAAAGCAGAGGTTTCTCTTGACCACGTAAAGAATTTCTTCCTCCACTGTGTGGGGTTTCAACATGTTCACTGTCCTTAGTTATATCCATCACCATCTACCTGGCAAAGAATTAATTTGCAAAGCCTCTTTTTGCCGAAGTGCATTTTCTCCGTTAGTAAAGAGAAGTTTAATGAAAGCATTAAGAGCTGATCAGCACATTGCTTCTAGAGTTCCTTTCCTCTTCATGAGAAAGTTAACAACTTGCCCTCCAGTATGCTGATCTTGTCTGACCAGAACTCCTCCCTTTGGTGACCAATGGAAAGTTTCAGGTGAAGAGAATTTCAAAGGGTCCATTTTAGACAGCACAAGCCTGAAAAAGGCTGTTAAATTGAGTGTATAACACAGAATGCCTTGGTGATGTCACTGTGAAAAGGCTCACTCTCACATCACTACTGGTCCCTATTTTCCAGCAAATTCCATAAGGAAGGTGTGCAACCCTGACTACAAGGAAAGAAGGTGAAGGACAACAAAAGGAGACCAAAAAAAAAAAAAAAAAACCAGAAAAAAGAAACTGAAGACTGAAATAAAGAGACTTCAAAAAGGAAACATTTACACAGAAACAGAGTAGCAAACAGTCTTGCTAAAAGGATTAGAAAAAAACATTTACTTAGCATATTTATCTCCTTCACAATCAGCAGATGATGACTGGTTTACGCATAACTACCTCTGTTACCTGCAAGCTTGAGAAAAACACAAACCTGCTTAAAATCAATAGCTCACATTTTCATTTGCCTTGCTAAAAAACTCCTCAATGCTCTGACTTTTTGGTTTACTTAGTGCTCTACAAAATATAACAAGCCCCAGCACTTTATCTCTTATGATAGTGCTACCACTTAGGATACAATCTTACTAAATATAAAATCCAATTTCTTGCAATAACTTTGAGAAAAATTGAAGTAAATGGGCATGTACAATAAGGAAAAGAAAATAGTCCTTTACTTCTCTAAATTTTCCTCTGGAGTCACTTGCGGTTCTAGTTTTTATTCCACTTGATTGAAAGTAGAAGTTATGTAAGTGACAGTTTTCATCATTGGTATTGCACTGGTTTCATTTTGTCAGAGAAGAAAAGAATTGGTTATTTCACTTCCCAGAGGAGAAAAGAATTGGTTATTTCACTTCCCAATTACCATTAATGTTCTTCTGCATTAACCATTTTCACCTAAGTATAGATTAATAGCTTTTAATTTGAATGAGCATACTACTATATCTCTATTTTTAAACATAATACCAGGTACTCTATAGTCAGACCAGGCCCTATTGCCCACTACCACCCTAAATACTTTCATGCAAAGTGAGGACTCTGTTTCAGAACATGCATTTTTTTACTGATCAATGCCACTTTTTCATTTCCAATTTATATATTCTGCCTCTGCAGCTGAATGCTCAAAAAGGACATGAATTGGGCTGAAGCCACCTAAAATGCCATCTCATAACATTTTTTTTTTCTGTCTCTGTTTTAGCAACTGAAGAAGTGCCAGCAAACTGACAACTTAAGCAAATAACCTGCCAATTTCTTTCCCTGTACTAATTTGTTTTAGTGGCTTATTTTTTTAGTGGAGTAGAAAGGGCACTGTTGGGTGGGGGGAAAGGTTAAAGCACTGACTTCACTCTGTGGCCAAAGGAAACTGGAAAAGAATTGATACATCACTAATATTGCAAAACTTGGGTAGTCACTGGGAAACAAAGACAAGAGTAGACCCTCTCAAGCTTTTGAATGCTTACTGACGATGTCCTGTCTATCAATATGGCATCTTTCTCCTACTGTGCACCTCAGGAGTTAAGGCAACAATAGACACACGGGAAAATGAAGCCACTTTCCATCTAAGAAAAAGCTTATTTTGCATCCCATGAAGGGTGACATTGATTTAACCATATTTTTGAGAATCAGATAGCGTCCAGAAGTGGCAGAGCAAAAGATCTACGAGAAAGAACCACAGCTGTGCACTTGCCATCCCAAAGCCAAATAGAAAAGGCTGCTTGCACCAGTCATCTCCCAACAGCTGCTAGGACAGTTCGCTACAGCTGTTTAAAAAATAATTCCATTATTACTTAGATAAAGGAAGTAAGAACGAAAAGGCTAAACAGGAGAAGGCAACAACTGCTGTAGGTATCTAGAACTGCATGACTGGAGATAAGTAAATAAAGAGATGCAAACCAGAAGACTAAAGGAGTACAAAACATCCTACAATCCATGTTTAGTTATGCAATTCACCCGTTTTAGACCCCTTTCCATATGCTGGGCAAGGGTACAGCCATCCAGACGACATTCCAGAGCTCCTAATGAGAATCTGCTTTGAAGCACTCCCTAGAGGAAACTCTCTTGCTACCATGAGGACAGAGAAGCTTGCAAAGGTTCTTTGTCCAGACTGTTTTACAAAACATCCTAAGGCACAGGTGCCCTCCAGAAGTTCTAAATTGTCACAACAGAAGGTTTTGAATCATTTGGGGAGAAACAGGACAGAACAACACAGCTGAGTTTAGCTGCAAGCTGATGTGATAGATAATACTAGTTTTGTGACGAGAATGTATTTGGTGTTACAAAAATTGCTGCCTTGTTTCTCCCAAAAAACAATCTGTACTTCAAAATGTTTCTGGTTTAAGAGGAAGATAAGAACAATGGAATATGAGTACAAATGCAGGCAGGGAAAATGTATCATGAAAATGGGAGTGCTTGGGAAACTGTTTGTTATGTCTTTGCACTTAAAACACATAATTTTTTATGTGGACATTTCTCAACAGCAATACCATCTCATCACTCATTAGATTGCAGTTTTATTCCAGAAAGTTATAAAGGATATTCAGGGCTGGCAGACACCAAGCCACTGGCACGTAGAATTTAGCTGCTAACTGTAGTCTTACAAATATTTTAATTCAAATACAACCTTCTTAAAAAGTCAGCCTTTATCATAAATACATTCCCTGTCTCCCCCTTTATTAAGTGTAATCTTTGAGTGTCAAAAAACAACAACACATTTTCCTTGATTAATTTTTCACAAGGGTGATCAATTAATGGTGCCGGCAGGGAAGTTATAACACATAAAAAAACTTCAAAATGCATTCTAAATCTTAAATCCTTCCTTAGATTTAATAATCACCCAGCTGGCTGCACTTCAGACAGCAATGTTTCAATGGGAAGATTAATGAACAGTTGGTCTGCAGTTTAATCCCTCTAGATTTTAGCATGCAGAATGCAAACTTTTACAAGTTGGACTATTTTTGTGCATTCCAATTATATGTCAAGGTCCAAATAGCTTTAATGGTAACTTTGAGACTCCTTAGTCATAGTTCGCTCTCTCTTTAGAGTACTTAAGTTTTAGAAACTATTAATTCATTACACTTCAACATTCTCTAGACCATTTGAAAGATTACTTTTCAATATATCATCTCAAGTCAGAACCACCTTCAATTTCTTATTTATTTATTTTATACACTGATCAGCTATTTTGCATTGCAGTATATTCTATGGCAAAGATTTAACCAATCAAACAACTTAAGGCATAACAAATGAACAGTAACTTCTCTACAGCTACTCTCTACAGCCACAGCAGCTAGTTATTGCCTCTACCTTTTACAGGAACAACTGCTGCCTATCCAGGGTAATTCAAGATCCTGCAGAGTTGTTGGACAGTTTACACATAGAAGAAGGAAAAAAAATTTCACAAAGCTCTTATAATTGAGGGCCTCTCCAAAAAAAAACCCCAAAGCCCTGAACTTTTTTGCTTCACTGCTTCCAGCAACAAGTACAGTGTGGAGAACTGAGGGTGGAAAAAGAACAAAAGACACCACCACCATGGTGTTGAAAAGTTCTCCTTCTCCAGTTTCCCAGTCTGGTTTCAAATTCACCCCAACAAGGCTTCACCTCTTTCTCTTTTCTCCAGTTATGAGCACTGGTTTCAATGAACTAGAAAGTACAGGAGTATATGCTTATTTTTTAGCTTTGTCTCTCAAATGACAGCAGTACCTACATGCCAAAATGTTTTCAAGCTAAGCCAGTCAAGAGCTTTGGCAAGAAATGCAAATAGTTTACAAGTCAAATGTAATAAGCAAACAAAAAACACCCTCCTGCTGTAAAAACAGTTCTACTTACACCAAGATAAAGCTGAAGTTATTTGGTTACTGTAACTAGCCTACTAGTCAACATTATAATGCATTTTTAATGCCCAGAGAGAAGACCACACATATCCCTTTTCACCCATAAGGCTAAATCTTGAACACTGCAATGCCGAAGTCTAATCACAAATTCTTATTTTAGTCTTTGTACTGTTATTCTACTCAATTTCTAGTCATAATTCCACTAATGCATAAGATTTTTCATTTTTATTACAGCTTATTTCATACTCTTCTGAAAACATACGTCCCACTTACTTATCTAAGAAGCAGACTTACACTGATCTAAGTAGTTTTTATAAAAAAGTAACTCAGTTTTGCATCAGGCTATTTGGAAACATTTGCACTATTCATCTGCCAACTTCTGAAACACATTACTCATACCAAGAGCCTTCTGTCATCTTCTAACACATATTTTCTAATTTGATGGTCTGGAGAGTCCAGAATAATCCCTCAAGGCTTTTTATTTTAATCATAAATTTTATGACAGCCAGAAAAACCTCCTTATCACGGTCACTTCTACAAATGATTGTACCTTTCAAGATGCTTATTATTACAGACAGGTTAATTTACTCTAGAATTTGCATATATATCATGATCACTATTTAAATACTGAAAAAACCCAGTTACACTGGAAGTAGTAAGCATGCATTTAGAATTTGTAATGTTATTTCAGAATTCATGGCTCCATTCATTGAAATAATCAGATTATCTCACCCTCACACTAGGAAGTGAGCCCATAAAACATGAAACATGCAAAAGGCTAGAGAATTTGAACATGTAAAGGGTAAAGATTTAGAAAAGGAACAAAACTAGAAAAAGAAACACCCTGTTGGAAGGTAAGTCTAATACTTGCTGCAGTCACAAAATCAGTACGCAGCTGCCCAACAAGACAAAAAAGCGAACTCTATTTTCAAGTCAAGGAGAGAAGAGTTTTTACGGGACCATCAGATTCGAACTACAAAGCCCAGCACGTTGGAGTAAAACTGTTCAGCAGCTCTGCCATGTCCCAGAGTACATGCTCGTGGAGCAGGCACAGCTGGGAAGATGCACACACCTACAAGATGCATCCAAGCTACAGCAAATTCAGAAACACTACCTCAGCAGTACCTGGAGCTTCCCTTGTTCTCCTCCTCCCATTGGTTTCAGCAGGCACTTCTTCACATGCTGACAGAGCCAAGCTCAACATCTCAAGATATTACACATTTTGGCAGGTTGCATTTGGAATCTGTCTGCGTTAAATTGTACCAAAAGCTTTGGAGCTTCCAGGCACAGAGCAAGGTTCGGCTTGAGCTATGCAATCCAGAAGCAATTAGAGCTGCAATGTCATCAAGAAAGAAACTGGCAGTGAAACGATCATAGAGGCAGCTCATAAACACATTGTCAAAAGGCAGGAAAACTTCACTGTCACTCTCAGCCTTTGATCTCTTGGGATGCAAAGAACAACTGACATCAAGAATGAAACAACATTAAGCTAAGCAGCCACTACTAGATTTGAATAAACCCTAAATTGAAACTTCAAAAAAGGCAGTTATGTCTCAATGCCAGCAATAGAAACAGATTTACACTGAAATTTGACCAGATTTTAGCTTTGCTTTGAATAAAGATTCATACTAGCTTTCCAGCAATACTTGCCTGCACTTAATTAAAAGCAAGATGCTACCTTTTTAACAGCTGCCCTTATCTATGCCATTTAAGACTCTGTACCAGCTTTGTCCCACCTTCAGTCTAAATTGAACACATGGGAAAATACCAATATTTCCAGATTGTAAGGCTATATCTAAAAAATATTTTTGAAAAAGAAATAGTAATCTAGGAGAAGGAAACTTTGAATACCAAGAATTTAGATCCACTGGCTACTCCAGATAAACAGTCCTTGAACTCAAAACTTAATCTCCTGTCCATCAGCCCTTCAAGGTTTCTACAGTTTGTTTTCTAGTCAAAAAGCTTTCAATGGCTTCCTAGTCCTATTCCTCTCTGTAGCCTGTAAGACTGCGTATGCTCCCTGCTGGAATACTCGTAGAAGATCATTCATCCAGGAAGACACAGCTTCCTGTCATCTGAGGTCTCCCCTGACCCCAGGTGCAGGAGTCACTGAAACACAGCCTAGGCCCCTTTCTCATGGCTACCCAGACATACTCAGAAGTAACACTAAACTCAGCAAAGCTATTAAACTGGATGCACTGTTTTCTTCATCAGAAGAACCATCCACACACTCTTTTCTTCATCAGAAACACCATTTACAAACAAAGCCCACTTGTGAACATTATGCCCATTAAGTTAACTGCCAAGGTAGTCATAATGTGAGAAAAAAAGGCAGTTTTGTCATATATTGTACATTATGACATGGTTCCAGCCCAAAAGTAACTTAGGAACCCTAATTTGCTAGCACTTTTTGGATACTATGCTACACTTCCTCTAGTGGTTTTTGGTTGTTGGTTTTAGTTTTAGAGTAAACCTAGGCTACGCCTCCATTCTGCAGTATTATTTAGAGAAGAAAAAACTGAAGGACTGGAGACAGCTTCAAAATAATCTGTAATACCCTAGAGACTTTATCTAAATGTTAAGTAAGCAATATGAACTACTGACTCCACAGTCACAGAGATACAATGTCTCTGTGACTCAACACAGTCACAGTGATCAGTGTCATCAATCTAAAACCCAATGGAACTTTCTCATCTTTTTAGATAACATCTTCTGATATTTCATTTGGGATCAGAAGACAATAATTCAGTTGTTGTCATTTTATCTAGTTGAGGACTCTGGGAACAGTGTCGGAAAAAAGTTACATTCTCTAATTTGTGCAAACAAAGGAAAGGAATGTACCACAGATGTATACCCCAAGCACACAATGGTGGCTTCTCTCCTGACTTCTCCTATTTTACTCCTGCAGGTGCTTAACTGGGTGCACTTCACTTTGTGTTTTTATGTAAGAATTATGAGCCACACACCACATGAAGCACATCCCATCAGCTTCTTCACGTCACAACAGAATCATGATTATCCATATCTAAAAGTGAAAAAGTATGGAGAGAACTTGGAGTGGGGCAGCATAATCTTTCATTAAAAAAGAAAATTGCTATTTCTGGACAAAGTTTTAAGACCTCTGATACAGAACACTGGCAAAAAGGTGAAAAAGCGCTGTCCAATTACTCTTCATATTATCATTAAACTTAAAAGTTCTTTCATTCATTAAATTTGAATTATTGTGTGCATGCATTAACACCAGCTCTGTCACCTAAATAATGACATCTAACAAGGCCAGTAATAGAATCACTCAATTTTCCCTTCAAATTATTAAAACGCTAGGAAAAGGAAGTAGTTCTGAGCAGAAATGCTTACAACAATCTGAGACTGGCAGCCACCAAAAGGCAGCCAATACCTCTTGCCCAAGTTCCTCATCAAGTGTTCAGAGGCTATCTGGCAGCTGACTCAAATCTGCTGATCATCTCAACTCCATGAATCAGTCATATAAATCAAGGAGCTGATCCAGCTGAAAATTAACAAAAAATGGATAACTGAAACAACCTGTTCCATCTGAGACAAACCTGGCTCACAGCTTGACTATGCAGCAGGGACAGCAAGATGGAGGGAGAGAAATCCTCCCACAAGCAGTTTTCACTGAGGTTGCCTTAAATGAATTCTCAAACCACTATATTTGAAAGCATTTACATACACATCCTAAAAACCATTTCACTCTTTCCATTTATTTAAACCATCAATTATTTAAGTAACTGTGGCATAGAGACATCAGAAGCCCTTTATAGTGCAAAGAACTGGGGAAACTCAGGGACAGACCTCAGAAAGACCCTGCAGCTCTGATGGTAGCAATTTACCATGCAGTGGAAATTCCTGGCCTAGGCACCTCCTCATGCCAAAAACATTGTAAGATTTGGCATAACATTACAGGGTTCACAGATGTCTAAACACAGACAAAAGGGATGATAGCTAAAGATCTGATTTCTTTTCAGAGATCCAGTGTCAAGCATCAAGCTGGAGGACCTAACTGGCCTCACAGTCCTGGAGAGAAATGGTCAAATCATTTAACTGAGACACAGGCAAGAAGCCACTTCATTCACAATGGGAGGTGATGGAGGTTGGGAGAATGAAAACTATATCTCCTGTTTTCTAAAAGAATGAATTCTCCATCAATAAGGAGACTGACTTTCCTCAGTCAAGGAACCTTCTCTGTCTTCCTAATACAGCCCAGACATGGGAAGTTGGCTCTCTGAATTAATGACATTACAACATTCACCTGGGAGGAAGCAGTCTTTATTCTTAGTTCCTCCTCTTAGGCATGGTAATCTGTTTTAACTAGCAACAAATTAGTCCAAAATACATAAACATGAGCATGAACAAATCACTGGAGAGAAGCCTTGGAGAAGATAAAATGCCAATAGAGTAGACAGGAAAATAGATAAAGAAGCTATTGCTATTATAGTTCCTAAAGTCAGAAACAGCTCACAAGCTTAACATGACCTTGTTTACATCTTTACAAAACAAATATTTGACCTTCTGAGCAAGGAATCTGACTCAGTTACCATATGTGAAGTCTGATAAGGGAAACTTAGCTTATATTTAGCTAACATATCAAGGCCATAGCTATTCTGATCTTAAAAGTTCCAAGCACACATGTCATATGATGGTCTGTCCAAAGAGTTAGTGACCATCATATTAACTAGTCATACTATTTTTTCTTGTGTTAACAAGACATATAGCTAAAACTGTGTCTCCTTTTGCCAGACTAAAACTGGCTTAATAACAGTTATAGGTATCAGAAAAAAAGCAGAGGAACACCCTTGGCATTTTAATTTATAGCACTCTTATTATTTTTCTTTTATGAACTACAAGAAGTGTTGAATCAGAGGCAGAGGGCATGCATCTTTGAGTTGGTAACTACAGAATTTCTCCTCTCCCTCCACGAATATTTCTCTTATCAATCTCCTGCATGTGATACATTCTGTTATACTGATTGTTACCAGTTACAGTTGTTTTACACTCAGTTTAACTGCAGGCTCTTTCCTTGTAGATATGGTTGCTTTTATCCATCACATTTGCAACTACAGTTTGTGAGTAATCAACTTTTATTAAACTGCTCCTAATTTTCCACATCCATTTCCCCTCTTCCAACCACTGAATCTTAACAGTTTCTTAAGCTTCAGGAACTTTAGCAATTCTTCTATGCTTCAGAAACTGTGAGAGTAGTTGCATTTACTCCAGTAGCCTTGCTGAAGAGTTTTGATAATCTGCACACTGGTTTATACATAAATATAAAATATACACACATAAATATACAGATTTTATACACATATATATATACACACACACATACATATGATGTCCTTTTCTATGGCTCTTTCACTTCTGCTATATCCCTTTCTGGAGATGGAACAAATGTAGCAAGAGACAGTAATTAAATTCATTAAAATCATTACAATTTGATATTCAGGGGTACATTGGGAAGACTGTGGCCAGCAGGTTGAGGGAAGTGATCCTGCCCCTACTCGGCCCTAGTGAGGCCACATCTGGAGTGCTGTGTCCAGTTCTGGGCTCCTCAGCACAGGAAAGATAAGGAGCTACTGGAGAGAGTTCAGAGGCCACAAAGAGGATTTGGGGACTGAACCATCTCTCTCATGAGGAAAGGCTGAGGGAGCAGGGCTTGTTTAGTGTAGAGAAGACTGAAGGGGATCTCATTAATGCATAGAAATATCTCAAAGGTGGGTGCCAAGGGGATGGTGTCAGACTCTTTTCGCTGGTGCCGTGACACAAGGAAAGGCAATAAATTAAAGCACAAGAAGTTCCACCTCAACATGAGGAAGAAGTTCTCCACATTGAGGATGACAGAGCACCCGGAACAGGCTGCCCAGCCTATCTGGAGGCATCCAAAATCCACCTGCACAGTTACCTCTGTCACCTGCTATAGGGAACTCTACCTTGGCAGGAGGCTTGGACTAGACAATCTCCAGAGGTCCCTCCCAACCCCAACTATTCTGTGATTCATGCAAAATAATTATGGTTTTGTTTTCTTTCTTGAGTAGTCTTCCTTCTGCAGAGTTATCACTTGCTCTGCACAGACCATAATTTGGCTCCTGCCATCTGAAAATATGCTGCACCTGAAGATATCTGTTCCCTTCAAATGAGAACCATTTGTACAACTACTCACTTGGATTACTGGAAATTATTTTCAGCTTTTAATATACATGCTCTGCTTAACTGATATTTCTTTAGATTGCTTTTTCCTATTTATTGGGTTTTTGTAGAGACTTTTTCCTATTTTTTCTAAGACATGATGTTATGATTTCATCTACAAACAGTGCATTATCTTGGAGTTACTGCTTTCTCCTATAGCTTATCTTTAAAAATCTGGTACAATCTTTTTCTGATTTTCATCAACCTAGTTCTTTTCTGGCTTAGGTAATGCCCATCTTTTTCATATAGCCCTCTGGCTGTCTAAACTTTAGCTAGTTCTTAACAAACCTCCTCCTCCTCACAACATTTTCCTCAAGAACATACTGAAATGCTCCCAGCACAAGGCACAGGGCCAGCTAAACAGGCAGTATGAGCTTCAGAATGCTGCCATGGAAATTCTACTCTTTAAGTCCTATTTTTACATGACCCAAAAGATATTCCTTAGAAGTCCTATATGAAAAATCATTACAAGAAACCTTAAAAAGATCTGATGGTATTTTACAACCAGCTACATGAAATGTCCAATCAAAGCCACCTAAATATAGTTTTTTCTTAACTTTTCCCCTCCTTGTAACAGAAATTAAGAAACAAGTTTCTCCCACTCTCAAACATATATCAGTGGACTGCATGAAGAGCCTTCTCTTCTGTCTAATTTTTCTGTATTTAACACTGTTGCTTTCATCATGGCCACAACACATGTATGATTAGAATTATTTCTAACATACTTAACACTTTTTTTATTTGAGGGTGTCTGTGGTAGATGTTTTTGTAGGCAAGGCTGATTGCTTTTTACATGTTTTCTTCGAGGCAGGATATATTCTTTCATTCCCTTCACCTGGTTATCCTCTTTCTCAATCAGTACAATAGTCGGCACTGTCCTCACCAGTTTCTTTTCCAGAAGCGTGGCTCAGGAGGCTGTTGGCAGACAGAGGAGCCCTGGGGAACAGCACTGGGTGCCTTGCACATAACAGCAGTCCCAGACCAGCCATGGAACTCACAGCCCAGCCAGCAGCACCCCATGTGCTCAGCATTCTGCTGGTCAGCCCCATGCAGGGAAACAGTGCAGCCATCCAGCAAGGCATGCAGATGCAGGAACAGGACAACCGGAGCAGTCAGAGAAGAAAACTAGAACAAGCAATAAGATTTATTGTTACTCTGGCCATGGTTGTAGCAGTCAGACAGTGTGCTGTAGAAGCACAGCCACTGTATGAAAGGAGGGGCAACACCAACACACTCAGCTGAAAGTTATTCCTGACTGCCCCATCTGCCCTCCTGAAGGATAATTTTTCAACGTGGCTTAGGTTTCCCAGGCAGCCGAGTGCTGTAACAATAATTTTCCTCTGCTTTACTCATTAGCTTTCCTGCCTCTAGCTTTCAGCTTTCCTAAAAAGCTGTCAATTAGTTATGCAAATTTGATAAACATTCAGCTCTGCTTACAGCAATCTCTTGCTTGTTGCCATCCAGGTTCACTGGGTCTGTATTACAGATGATGAATTTGATTATCAAGCCCAGCACTCACAAAGGGGAAGGCAGCACCAGCAGTTTCTGAGTAAAACAGACTTTTATGCTAGAACTGTAAATAACTGTGTGCAGTTTTGGGTGACATAGTATAAAAAAGATTTTAAGCTTTTGGAGAGCGTCCAAATGACAGCAATGAAGATGGTGAAGGGCCTGGAGGGAAAGTGGTAAGAGCTGCAGCAGAGGTCACTCGGTTTGTTCAGCCTGGAGGAAGCTGAGGGGAGAACTCACTGCAGTTACAACTTCCTCATGAGGGGAAGTTGACAGGCTGACACTGATTTCTCTGTGGTAACCAGGACAGGACCCTGGGGAATGGCCTGAAGCTGTGTCAGAGGATGTTTAGGTTGGATATTAGGAAAAGTTTCTTCACCCAGAGAGTGTCTGGGCACTGGTACATCTCCCCAGGGAAGTGGTCACAGCACCAGCCTGACAGAGTTCAAGAAGCATTTGGACAATGCTTTCAGGCACATGGTGTGACCCTTGGGGATGGAGCTGTGCAGGGCCAGAAGCTGGACTCAATGATCCATGTGGGTCCCTTCCAGTTCAGCATATTCTATGCACAGAGTTTTAGTCAGTTATTCACCATTCATCTGAACAGTTAATCACTGGAAAAATCTGTTTAAACCCTGCTTTTTAAAACACCACGTCTCCTTATTATTTAAGAACTCCAAACAAATTTCAACCAATTTCCACGTAAGGCAAAAAGCTGGTTTCTGGACCTTGCACTGCATGTGTTGAGACTTGGCACAGATAGAACAAATTGAAGGGGATTTCTAGTTTAAACAGGCCTGTCAATCCAAATGCAAGCACCAGAACCTTAGCATTTCTACAAAATGTAGCCTGATATCTGTTCTGGTCCAGAATAAATAAATTTCTGAAGGCTGTAATGTGATGAGGCCCTTGCTGAAGCTCTATTAATTAGCTAAATATATGCTGAATTTTAAATGAAAACAGCCTCCCTTGTAGTTGTTCTTCATGAATGCATTTTATTTCACTGATGTACCATGCTTAGGCCATCTGTCTGAACCATGATCAGGCTGACAGGTAGCAGCTGGATCTCGTCATGCACCTACATGTGAATTACAAGCACTTCAGGAACATTTTACAGAAATCACCTTTAGAAGTGTCATTTTGTGAATTTTTCAGACTTCCATTTTAAGCTTGTATATATTCCAGATCCACTTTACCTTCTTTCACGATAAAGCTTACTCAGTTAATGAACAGAGTAAAAAAACAAAAACAAAAATATCCCAGAAAAGTAACCAACCAAAAAAAACCTCAAAACAAAACAAAACAAAAAAAATAAACCAAAACACAAAAAACCCACCAAAAAAGCCACAAAAAAACCCCCACAAGCCAAAAAAACCAAAAACCCAACACCCCACCCACACACACATACACACACCCCACCATAGTAGATTAGGTAGTTTGTACTTCCTCTGAATCTCTGAATTGCAGCAGGCTTCTGTCTGCAGTTGATTTCAACCAGAACAGCAACTGTTTCACGATCACAGATTTGCAAAATTTAAATACATTTGAAAGGTAAACAAATAAATAATCAACAAAGATGGAGCTAAATGCTTCCATTAGTTCAAACAGTATTCTAAATATAATTCTGTTGTTACACTGGTATCCAGTAGAAGAATGCTGGGCACTGAAGTCTGAGACATTTCCTCAAACAAAGCAATGGAGCTGAACATGCAGCAGGTGCATGTGACCTTTCTGCTACCGGCTGGATGCAGAGGATGAGGTGATAAAAATGTAGCAATGCTGCTTTAGTAGGAGTATTAAGGGTCTTTTGGTGCTGTTGGTTCTGAAGGTAACATATTAAACTCCAACTTAGAGACTGTCATCAGGCTAGCTATAACACTACTTTGACAGGAAAAGTAGACTTCATTTTCTAATCACCAACCCTTGTGTCAGAGTCTGTTGAGTGGAAAGGGAACACTGTCTTTATCAAAAGCTGTTAACATGTCCACACTGCTGTTTAACCATAACCTTTTCTGACACTTTAACAGCATGAACTTAATATTCATTAACATCTCTTCTGACTTGGGCTAACAAGCAAATTAAGACCATCACCAAAAAATTAAAATTGCAGACTATTTTATAATTGTTTTCTACATTGTTACGCTCAGTATATTTTAAGAGCTTTCTTTAAAAAAAGGTTTTCCCCTTCTCTAAACAAACAGTAATAAGAAGGACTTACTGCTTACACTGCACACAGCTTTCAGTCTATGCCTTTGCTTTGCAGATTCCTGTGCCAGCTGTATTCACTACCACTATTACTTTTCAAAAGATCAGGTCTGGGCTGACAGACAAACATGGGGCTTATATACTTCCTAAAGTAATGTCTTGTTTCTTGACTACTTAAATTATCCCAATCCTCGTACAACATGTTATTTACCTACACATTTTTTCAGTCGTTCAGTATAACTTACTCAACTTCATAATGGTTAAATATGAACATTTTGGAAGCAGCATTTGCCTCGAGTCTCACCCTAGGAAAAGACAAACATACCTTTCCTTTCAGTAGAGGAAATTAGGTTTACAGAAATAATTATTGTGAAGCAGACAGCCCCGGCAAGTCTTCATATTTAAGTCAGGAGAAATTACTATGAATATTCAGATCAAGAGTAATAAAACAATGCTAAGCCTAAAGACACCCACAGTGACCAATCTGATTATGAAGTGATACACAGAGTTCTTCTCAGAGCTAATGGTAGAACAGAAATCTGCATTTCAAAAGTGAAATCATCTTCCCCTCAACTTCTTGGAAATTTCTCAGTGACTCCTGTTCAAAGAGGCCTTATCCTTGTTCCACAGGCTGTCTTAAAATAGTTGTAACAGCTCTCACATGTAAATTTTTCTTTCCTTGCTACCAGTTTTTGGTTATGGAAGTCTGACCTCTGCATCATCAAACTGTCTTGTAATGCTGGCAGACAATTCAGTCTCCTCTTCATGGATCTACAGAATGCAATTAGACACAAGCTGCACATGTGTTGGGTCATGATGATCAGGCTGGCACACTGGCAGTTCTCAGACCCATCTTTGTAGTATTGCCAAGGAAACAAAAGCTGCATACTCCTTCTGAGTTCATCCTCAAAGGCAGAAGACCTCTCCTAGCTTAATGTCAGAAACAAGGCATCCTTCCAGAAGAGTACTTTTCAAGTAGATCTTGGGGTGACATCTCAACTTTTGTTTCAGACTAATCCATAAAAAGGACTTTGGCACCCATACATATCTGGGCCAATTGCCACTACCACGAGTCCTGGGTGTTTAAAGCTCACTCCTCTAACGGTGAGAAACTCGTTACTTATATGAGGGTGATATTTATCTTGGACTTTTATTCATCTTCTCTTCAGTGCCTGTGATTGGTGTGGACTTGGATCTGTGGTTCCTTTCAGTCTTAGCTTTGAAGCTCAACATCAGTGTTGAAGGTGTTGAACTATAACTACACTCAAGGTAGCATAATGGTGGCATCAGGAAAACCCGAGTAGGGAAGAAGGACCTTTACCTTTTTGATCAGTTCATCATCATCAGAAATTGACTTTCTGAAGCAGTACTCACTGCTAGTTGGATTAGAAAAGTAGCAAATCTCTTTCATGCGGAAGGATGAAAGCTTTAGCTTACTTCCCAGTGAGCCTTGATGGATGTGCTCAGCAGTCCAAGAGGGAAAGAGAGCCAAAAGCTGCACAGCCACAGCGGAACTGTGGGTTCCCAGCACATTTTGACACACACGCTCATTCTTCTTCCCCTCCGAGCCCCCTGCCAGAATTTAGGCACAGAACACTCATCAACTCAAAGCATGCAGTGAAACAGAGGGAGATAAATGGAATGCATCCCTTTTTGTTCCCTCGTTTCATTTTCTCAACTGTATTTGCAGCATATCTGAAGCACAGTCAGAGCTGAGAGTAGGAATAAGGCAACAGAGATCATTTACAATAAATCACCAATTACTGCTATAAGTCTCAGATCAGAATTGGTGTTTCAAAAAAACATTTTTCTCCACTTACACAAATTATATCAGTTACTGGAGACCCAAGCACCAGCTTACTTGGTCTTTTCACAATTAAGCATCTGTATAATTGTTAGGACAGTATGCCACTGTCAGAAGAAAAGTTTATATTTTAAGATTACTTTTCTTAGTCCATTATTCCTTCCCAACACAAGCAGAGAAAGAATGGTCAGAGAGCAACCAAAACCACTTACACTAGAGTGACCACAAGGAAATTAATTGAATGTGAAGATAAGACAATAGGGCTTCTAAAACTTCACCCATATGCCATCTCAAAAACAAACTTCTGAGAAATGAGAAAAGGAAACATTTTAACTGATCCCAGGCTTATTTTCCAGACACAAAAGTGCCTGCACAGGATACAAACACAGTAAGCACAAGCTCCTTCTGTTGTTGAAAGAAAAAATTGAATAATTGGTTAATTGCCTCATGCTATTACCAGTGACAGAAAGGTGGAGAGGCAGAGGATCTCCCTGAGCCCTGATGACTGGAATTGAGGAAGACACTCATAGAAAGCCTTGCATGAGCCTCCCCTGACCTGGTATTTTTTAATCAGAAATCTCCTTTGATTTGGCAGTATCTGACAAAGGGCAATGAATATCTTAGATTTTTATCTGACACGATATTGCTGCTTGAATGTTACTAAGTTCAGGAAACTTGTTCATCATCTTATTTAAAAAACAAGTTTTTTAAACAATTTGGCTGTTTTGTCTTAGTGGTTTTTTTCCATAGCTTTTTGCTAAGTTTTATTGAGCTACAAAACCTCAAAAGCCAAAAAAAGAAGGTAACTTGCTTTCCATTACAAAAGATTACACTTTAAAATTACAAAATTACTTAACTGGAGGCTAATTTGCAGATTTATCTCAAATAAAAGACCTCTGCACTACTACCCTGGAGGAAGGTGTAAAAGATGACAAGAGAGTAAAGCCAAAGGGGTTTCAGTGGGCATTTCAGTACTGGTCACATTGCATGTACCACAGCTCATCACAACACTGTGAAAAAAACAGTACAGAACGAAATATTTAGATTTGCTTTGTTTCATTTTGCTTCCATGTAATTTAACTACTTATAAAGGAAATATTCTTGAAAGCATTAAAAACTGAATTGCATTCAGAGATAACCAGTAAAATAGTGAAGGGGTGGTATTAGGATACTGACTTGTAATTTGTCCACAGATTTCTACCACAGCATTCTAAATTGTCTGAACATAAACAAACCACGAAGAATAAGTAAGAAAGACCAAATAAACATGCTGTAATTTAATAAATAAACTGACAAAGGTGTACTCCTTTTATTGTTAATGTTCAAAGAAAGTTTATAGAAGACTTGCAAGTGAATAGACTCAAAATAGGAAGTTTTGAGTGTTTATTTGTGACTAATTTTATGCTCAGGAATAAAGATTTAAGAGAAGCTTGGTTTGAAATTGAAACCTCCTCTCTGATTAAGGTACTTCTTACTCTTAGACTTGGAAGACTGCTGCAGCAGTAGCTGCATACAAGGAGCAGAATAACCTATTATTCATGAAGCATATTTATCACAGTGAAAATTGCAGAGACAGAAACACACAGCAAAAAAGGATGCTTACTATTCTCAAAGGAAAACCTTTCCTAGTTTAGGAAAGGTACACTGAGAACACAAAACGTAAATGTAAGAAAAATATCAAGGTCTTATCCCCAGGAGATTTTTTTATTTTCTCATGCTGGGCTGCAAACCAGCATGCTGACACTTCATACCATGGGGAAATGCTCAAAGTAATGTGATGCTCATAAGTTCCCAGCACCCAGCTTTCCAGCTGGGCAGTGCTGCCCTTGTAGTCTGGTGAGCATCTCAAAAATTACTTTGCCATCAGATCTGAAGATAACAGGAAGCATAAAGATGTCCAGAAAAATTAAATAAATATGCACATCTAGGACCATATGGATTTCTAAGTACAGATGCAGAACTGCATCTTTTGACTATTTCATAAGAAAAAAGAAAAAAACAACTAACCAGCAGCATGGTCTGTAATCATCTTGTCAGTCACTAGCAACTGTGCAAGCAGCAGGCTGTGTGGGACTCGGCTCTGAATGCTGGAGCACATCTCTGCGACCACATGCTGGCAACCAGACAGACAGAAGCCAGTTGTGGACAAGTTAACTGAGGTACACTCAGGGTAGCTCTGGGTACAGCTGCCCTAGACATGTGCTTGAAACACCTGCAGACGTATTCTTCTTCCTTTACGTTATTCTTAAAATTTGAATCCCTTCTGATCACTCACTTCTGCAGGGACCATCACCTAGCTGTGTGAGAGGAATTACAAAATAAAACATAAAGCAGTACGAAGAATCAGAACCACACCAGGATTTGGGGCTGTGTTTGCAACCCTAAGAAATGAGAAAGTGAAAGGTCCAAAGTGAGACCATAACAAATGGCTGATATCAATTTATATACATATCAAGAATATGTAATTTGCTCGATATTTTTGTTTGCTAAGGAGGAAAGGGACAGATATATTTATACAAAGGATAATACAATAAAAGATTGTACAATTCACATTTAAAACAAAGCAAGCTAAGCAATGACTTTAAATTAATACAATGAGCTTAAGTTAATAGGAAAAACTGAATGAGGAAATTAGGAGAAATGGTTTAATGGCAAGGCGAAGTGGAAAGCAAGTTTCCTTAATGAGGTAGTTACTGTTCACTAGCATTGCTTCAAGATGATGTTTAGTAACTGGAACAGACTGGGTAATCTGTTTCTCCTAGTATGCTCTGTTTAAGATAATGTTGTTTCTTGTTGAGAATCTTGCCTGGATAGAAATTTTATGCCTGCATTTAACTTTGAAGAAACCTCTTGCTTGCTCAGTGAGAAGTATAGTTTTTTAAGGCAACATGAAATAGAAAAAGCCATCTCTACAGTACTTTAGAAAATAAAAGCTTGAGAATAATCTTGTTTTCCAATGCGGCTTTTCAAAAATATCCCATAGTGGGAAATGTAGATCAATCAAAACTTGACAAAAAGCACTAAAATAATATTTACATAATCACTGTCTGTGCTCTGCCTTTGCATTTCTCAGGATATAAGAATTTGTTGTTATCTTTTGAAATTAGTATCAGAAGAGATATGAAAAGGGATTGAGGGAGATGAGTGAGAATTTAAAACTTCACTTCTCATTTACTGATTTATGGATTTCAGACATACATTTGCTGACTTTTTTTACCTCTTACTGCCACGTCCTCTCTAGCTTGGTTTACTCAGAAGTTAAGAATTCACCATTAGGAGCACTTTTTCAAGACATTCCTTTTAAGTTTTAAAGATTTTGATGTCACACATCTCTTAAGGATTTGACAGATAAAGCTTTCTAACACAAAGTAAAACAGTGACAGAGAGATTCAACCAAAAAATGCAAACAAAAGTTATTTATCCAACCATCTAGAAATCCATGAGTCAGCAAGATAATATACAGAGTAAATACCAGTCCTAAAAATTCAATCTGAACGTATATGAAAATGGGAAGTTTTCTCCCTTACTATTTGTTTGTTGAATGGGTTGTGTTTGTGGTGTTTGGTTGGTTGATTAGCTTGGTTTGGGAGTTTTTGTTTAGGTTTTGAGGGAGTTTTTTTGTGTGTTTGAGATCAAGAAATCATTTAGATAGTAGCTGTTTGCAATTCAGTGAAATTATTAATTAGATGAATGTAGTAACTTTCTACAGTGGATTGCTAATCAAAACTTGAAACCTAAAGAAATCACATGAGAAAATTCTAGAACCTAAAGAGTCAGGAGAGAGAGAGACCCTGGCTGGACTAACTTCAGCTCAAATGGAGTCCATAGGTATCTTGTAGGAATTTTCACTTGTCTTGTGTTGAGATATTCAAGTGTACTCTCAAGATGAAACTATTCACCTCCCTCTGGTCACAGAGAGAGATAGCAATTCAGTCATGGCTGAATATCTGTTTGACTGCTAAAAGGAGAAAAAAAGTGTCCTGTTGCTCCACACTGATTCGGAGAGTACCTGAGATACTGTTGGATGGAACAAACAGATATCACAATATAAAGGCACAAAACAAAATTCATTGGCATTAACATAATTCTTAATGAAATATTTTGTGATATTATTTCCACATCCAAAGGGCTTTAAGAGCTCTCTGCTGAGACCTGGAAAAGGTAGCAGGAAGGATAATTTTCAAAGATCAAGAGCTGTCATCCTTTCATCATGAAGTGAAAGAAAAATCTTTCCACATAATGATTTTCAGATTGAAAAAAAAACAGAGTAAAATGTTAATATCTCCTGCAAGATTTTGGCAGATAGGATGTTAAACTGTCACATTTCTTACTAGTATCAGGCTAGCAGAAAAAAATCTCCACTGCTTTTACTTGCCCAGAAGACAGCATCAACAAAAATGTGCATAGTCTCTGTCTCAGTGCAACATGTTGTTAATTGCAAAACCAAGGTCCAGATAAGTTTTGTTTTCCTCTGAGACTGAGTAAAACAGCACTGAGATTAGGAAAAAAACAATTAAGCAAAGCAGAGCAAATTCACTGTTGTGTAACAATGTGGGCCATTGCTGGTTTTCTAATTGGTTTATTCAGAGTAACAGACATTCGGAATTTATCTAATAAACAAGTAGCTAACATCACATAATGCTTACTACAGTAGAGACATACCTCACTGCCCAGCACTAATTACCTCTGCAGTGTAGTGTCAGACCTACATGGCATCCTTTTTTGCCTGGGACAACAGCAGCCACAAAACAAACAAAAAGGATACCATTACCAGATTTTTTTTCATCTACATTCAATGAGCCATTTCTTTCTCTCTTCCTATCAGCACACACCACTTTCAAATCCAAAGACTGGTACAAATAATGCATTGAACTCTATCCATCAACTACCTACCTGGAGAGTTCCAGTCTAAAAATGCAAAGAATAGTTAAATGTAGTTATGTGTAAAGCAGGAGACTTTGTGGATTTCAGCACTGATACACTTGCCACGCAACAGCAATACAACAGCACTCCCAAGAGAAAGATGTACATCACAAAGCCTGCAGTTCCACTCTATCAGGTCTTTCCTTAGTGTGGAAGAGTTGAGATCATGTAAAGCATGTTTTAATTTGTTGTATCTTATCTCCCCCTCACTTCTTTCAGAAAAATAATTAGACTGCTAACAGTGAGACAATCTCCATTACATGCCAAGTTGTGGTTGGTGATCCAAAACACTGAAGGCATTAGAGCTTCTTCAACAAAATAGATGACCTAAATAAACCTGCACTATGCATATTTCTCAGGGGTGGCCTAAAAACTTTTATGAAGTTTTTCAAAGAACTGGTCTAAACCAGACATCTAAAATAACAGACCCCATGGAATGTTACACTGACCTCAAATCTGCCAATGTTTTAAAGCAACTGTAAGGAAACTGTGTAAGTGCTAATAGGTTGCAAGTACAAATGTATTTGGTGTTGAAAGGCTGCCTCACAAGGCAAAACAGAAGGTTATCCTAAAGCTACTATCAGAAAACATCCTTTTGAAACAGCTTCTCCAAATGAGACTGTACCAACCATAAATCTCATGCTGGTGTAGTACTCAGGTTTTTGAAGAGAACCTGAACAGAGCAAAAAGCCCATCTCCTTAAATACATGCAAATGCCAATTACGACTTTTTGAAAAAAATGAAAGCAGAAACAAGTGAATTTATGTCTTGAAATCCTGTTAGCTTCTACAATTATTAGCCTAACATATTTAAATAAATGTTTAATCTACTGATTACATTATTTTGCCTCAATAATATAAAACCAGAATGTTCCAACATTTAATTACTATTTATTTTGAGTGTACTGTGTTTTGATTCTAATGAATGCTTTTTGGTTCCTTTAGGTGTCACCTTCATCTCTGAAATATTTATCGGGATCAACTATGCCTTTTGTTGCCTTGAATAAAAATGGTGTGCCTAAAGTAGCTGATATTAAAAATAAAGGTGTAAAATCAACCAAAGCACCATTTAGTCCAGAAAGCTAGTTAATTTTTCTCATTTCATCAGTGAGGTCCTTTTGCCCTCATGTCCATGCAAAAAAATCTTCCGACCAAGTTTTCCATAATCACAGGCAGAAATAGCATAATTGCTTGACTCCTATCTTCGCAGAAATACCTCAACTTTTTTGCAGAGTAACACAATATTTAATGTCTTCATATACAAAAGCTCCCATAAACACAATTCCTCCTTTTCTAAGGATTAGTGCAAGAGCTTGCATTATCAGTTCAGGATTAGGTACCAAAGGAGCTTGGTGATTGTA
Source organism: Grantiella picta (assembly GCA_013397955.1). Classification (NCBI taxonomy): domain Eukaryota; kingdom Metazoa; phylum Chordata; class Aves; order Passeriformes; family Meliphagidae; genus Grantiella; species Grantiella picta. The sequence continues at coordinate 1,710,028 of VZRM01000665.1, forward strand.
CAGCACTTGGCATACTTACTGCAGGAGCTGAAAGGTGCCATCTACACACACTGGAATGAAGGAAAGTCTTTCCTGCACCATTTAGAAAGCTGCAAAGGGTAGATTAGGGTTGGATTTTATAATAAGCGTGGTAAAATATAGGAATAGATTTTCCAGAGAATTTATAGATTCTCCATTGCTGGAAGTCCTCAAAGGCAGTTTGGATGGGACTTCGAGTAAGTCACCTAGTGAAAGATGTCCCTGCCTGCGGCAGGCAGATTGGGCTGCATGATCTTTAGAGTCCTTCCAGTTCAAATCATTGTATGACATGGGTCCTCTGCTCGTTCTCATCTCTTATTTCCTTTGTTTTCTACTTTTAGTTCATTTTTTGCAGCCTGGCAGTGCCAAACTATTACCTAGGTTTGTGTACACAAATCACCTCAACTTAAACAGAGAGTACGTTAAAAATGATCTTTGTATCACTGGCAAACAGGTATAGTCCAACTAAGTCTGATTTTAAATTCTCAAAACACCCCACAGTTCCAACTGTTACAGATCCTGCATTTAACATTCAGATTTGAGCAGCATGAGGTAATCATGGCTTAGAACCACATATTTAAAATGGAGCAGCAAGAAAAACAGGAAAAACACCAGTACATAGCACTTCTTGCAGCTTTACAGTGCTTTAAGCAGAGTTGAAAATCTGAGAAGTTGCAATCATTAAAATATTGAAAAAGTTTTCACAGTATATCAAACATTCATTACAGTTCTTTGCACCCATTTTACTGATATCTAGGACTGCATAAACTCAAGTCTAAGGGATTAGCACTGTGAGTTCAGCCCAAGGTATATGTATACCTATTAAAAGTACATATATTAAAAGTGGAAAATGAACCTCTTAGGGCTCTGCACAACAGCATTTTCCAACCTCAATGAAAGAGCATGCAAGAACAGATGAATGAAAGATTATCTACTATTTCAGAGACAAATTTTTAAAATACTGGGTTGAATTAAGCAAAAAAAAGACTTTATTTCATAAGTCACTTTCTCACTTAATTTTGCACTTAGCAGTGGGTCCAATATAATTACTCATAAAAAATTGCCATATGATTGAATTTTTCTCTTTATCTGAAAAGCAGCACCAGCATATGATGCTCTACCGATTAGAATCTGGTTCAATATCTGTAATGGAATTTTTCACACAAAAAAAAAAATTAAAATCCTATGCTAACTCTGAGAGAATTATTTCAGAAGTAGAACTGTAAACATTTCCATACCTTCTCTAAAACTGAGATTGAAGATGAAAATATTCTTTTAGAGAATCATACTTACATGCATACAAAAATGAAACAGGTTAAATTTCAGTGAGACTTTCAGAAAGTGTGGTGGGATGCTGGGGGGAGATTACACAGAACATGAAAATAACATTTTCTGGAGGATTAAAGAAGAGTTTATGTAACTTTTCCTATGAATATGGATTTTTTTTCTACTACATTTTTAAGATAATTGAAAACCAATGCCAGATTATTCATAGACAGTCTTAAAAACCACAGCAGCATTGGAAAAGACATAGTGATGGAAATAAGGCAAAAAAATTGACTGGTGTAAATTTCCCAAGTGGTTCTGACACAGGAGCATGACTTACAGCACAGTGAAATGAATGCTGAAATTCAGATTTATTTATTTAGAAAATAAATTGCTCTTTCTGCAAATATTTGTAAAAAAAGTAAATCAAAGACTAAGCAATAATAAGTTCCTAAATCCTTAGAGCTTGCTCTTAAGATTCTTAAGAGGACACATTCTTAACAAACTCAGTAATTACAGATTACAGTGAAAACATCTGCAACTACTGATACAGAATTTATGTCACATCACCAAAACAGACCTTCTCTTTCATATTCAAAGTGGAAAATCAACTACAGTAATGAATATACCCTGGATTTGCAAACAATATTATAATAACTCCAAAACCATGACTACTGCATAGGATTAAAGGCAAGTAAATAATTTGCAGAATAAAATAATTACTGAGAAGATCACATATTTGTTTCCTTCCCTGTCAGGTAAAATTGAACTGTAAGTCATCAACTAAAGCATAAGGAAATTAGCACTTAGGTTTGTAAAATGCTGTATGACAGAAACACGGAAAATGCCCATAATTCAAACTACTAACAAACATCACCACATGAAAGATGTGACGGATCACATGTGGTCGACACAGAGAGAAGAAAGCATCAGAGCCCAGCATCAAGAAAACACACAAAGGAGTAGCAGAAATTAATATTTTCAACAGATGGGTAACAAAGAAAAGTAAAAAGGCACAAGAGGCACATATAAGTAATGATAAGAACATGTGGTCAGATGCATAAAATTTGATTAAAATGCATTAAAGAGGTGCAGTAGCTTGAACTAAAGTTCAGCTGGATTCCAACACTGCACTGTTCATTAAATCTACTGGTGACTACCTACTACAACCCTGGAAAGAAATTAAAAATGACTAGCAAATGCTGACTCAAACTGCACAACTGGAAAAGGCTGTGCAAGTCTGAAAGGAAGTCTGTGGAAAGAATGCAAAAAGGAATTGGGAGGCTGGGATAAACAAGTAAAAAAAAAGTATTATAGCTGATATATCAGCTCATGGTATATTAACAAAGGATGAAGCCCCTGGTGTCATTATATCCTTGACAGTAACGTTGAGAGTTTCAGAATTCTTTGTTTGAAACTGGTCACTCAGAACACTTGTACACTTAAATCAAAATGGTGAATATCTGAAAATAGCTGGAAAATTTGAACCATTTGTTTTATAAAGCTATCTTAGATTATGATGCATAGCCTTTCATTGCAAGAGCAGATATGCTAAAACACTGTTCTCAATGTGTCTAAAAAATGTCATTTAAAAATACATGAAGTAAATCTTAACAGAACAGTTACTGTTTAGACATTTATTTTGAAATCATTTTCATTCACTGTAACATCCTTTCCAAAGAGCAGACTACTTCCTCTAACACATCAAGCTTTTTACATATTGTGCTAGAAGAACAAACTATAACCATTAAGTCCTTTTCAATTCTACCCCAAGTTCAGCATCTTGAGACATCCCCTTACTCTGAAACCTTCTGCTGGGCCACTAAGTAGCTCAGCTTTGCCCTGAAACATCTTCCAAACTGTCCTTCCTTCCAGCCTTAATTTCTTCAATGGTTATACAGAAAAATGGATTACGTTCCGACAGCTCCTGTCGTGCTCTCACACACCTAAAATAGTTTCACCTGCAGACTTGTCCCCATCTTTTCACAAGTGTTTTTGTGAGAAGTCCTTAATTTCAAATGCCACAGCATTGATCAGACCAGAATTTGGAAAACCACAGGAAGTTTTATGGTTTCCACATAAATTTCTATTTCTACACACTGAGCCCACAATTTTCAGCACAACCGGAAAACCACTTGTCCATCCCTCTCTTTTTTTTGTTGTGCAATATAATTTGTTGTACATAAAGTCAAGCTAGGACATAAATCACATCTTTTTCTCCTAAAAGAAAAAGTTAGTCCCTAGAAAAGAATAGCCGACAGGAAAAATGAATGAATAATACACCAAAAATATAACTAATTTTGAAAAAAAAGAGTTGTAGACTGAAATATGAAGGAAGACACCTCAAAAGACAGAAGTTTAACATACAGCCCTTGTGATTCATTGTGCAGGTTAGAAGTTAGATGAAGCAAAATGAAAATACAGTAACATGAAGAGTAAGACATTAATTCACTAGCCATATACTATGAATAGGGAACTGTCCCTTAGGCAATTAAAACTACACCTACAGATCTGCACTGGGGGCTGTAGGCACTGAACATGCTTGGGAGGTCACAGCAGACTGTGAGAGCTGGTCCATCTGCATGGAAAACTTCTGTTCTTTCAGAAGGGAACAGGCAGGTCCTCACCAAAACCTTCTGCATGGTAACTAAAAATCAGAAGACATATTTCTCAGGATGGTAGCGTACAAAGTGCTGATTAAAAAAGGTACCTTGGACATATGGAGATAAAGATAGCAGTGCCTAGTTGTATCAAGTGCTGCCAGGAAGATTTTTAGCACCAGGGGTTTTTCGTTTTATCTTCTCTTTTTACATTTTTTTTCCCTTCGTAAAAAAGGGTGAATATTTTCCAGTTCAGTTTCTCTCTTGTGCCCAGGCAGTAGATTTCAACTTTTAAAACAGCAAAGCTGGTTTAGGAGAAAACTGTTTCTAGAAGGTTTGGAAGTTCACAGCCTTTGAAACTTGAAATTACTTTCCTTGTCCCTGCATTAAAAGGTATACAATGAACATCACACAGAACAAAGCACACAGCTCACCTCATAGTAACTTCGCACAGCATTGCAAAATGCTTCATCTGCTACGATTTGCGTCTCCCCGTTCAAAAAGGCCTGGAAACGTTCCTTCAGTACCTGTAGCTGCTGCTTGTTGAGCTATGCAAGAAAAAAACAAGGGGAGGGGAGAGAACAAAAATAAATGCAGTTAATCTCAAAGTAAAAAGACACAGCACTACACACACTCGGAAGCTGTGAAGAGGCAAGTAAAGACAGAGGCTCCCTGGCCACCTGGCTCCCCGGGGAGAGAAGCTCTTTGGAGTCCCAGCTGGACAAGCTAGGTTGTGGCAGCCAGACGCGCAGGAGCATGCAAGTAAACTTCTGCTCTTTCCCTGGTGTCCTTGGGATGCTACAGGTAAGTCTGCAGGGATACTTCTGTGCACTATTTTATATGCATATGCTGAATATAATGGTTGACCTTCCCCACTGCAGCAGCACCAACTAATAAAACGTAGCTCTTAGCTTGTCTTCAAATAGGTCATTTTCTTTCCAGCCTTCAAATAACTGAATATAAACAACTTGAGATGCCTCCATTTCTTGGAGTAAACACTACCATTGGAGTGTTTCAATAGGCATGTGCACTGTGAAGAAAATGGACTTCTAGCCACTGATGCTATAACACTATGAACAACATGAAACAGCTGACCTGGGGGAGCAGCAGACTAAAGGCTCCAAGATTGACACCCAATTACATTTGGTGAACTTCATATCAAAGTTGACTACATTTTGAAAACAAACACATTACACAATTAAACCTTGCAGTTAACCCATTTTTATCAAATTTTAATGTTATGGGGAAAAGCAAAGCTTGGAAGCTCTCCAGGGATCCAGACACAGGTCTTCTGCCAAGGTTTCTATCAACTCTTGAAATATGTAGTAAGATATTTCTCCTTATCAAATATGTGAGTTTGCATATCACATCAAAGGAGACTGCCACTAACATATTCATGCAACAAAGTGCCGGGTAAACATAGTTGGTTTGCTTTTCTAGAAAGTAAAAACTCACATAACGTCTTTATTGCAGTAAGTATTCTTGAACTTTAAATTTAACATTAAAAAAAAGTCAAACACAACTGACTGAAAAGTTTTTTCATCTGTCCTGTATTTTGTTTAAGTAAAACAAAGAAACAAGTAAACGTATAGCCAGAATTTGTATATATATGTTCAGAGAGCAGAAAGTTATATTTTTAATGGCTAACCTTCAGCAAATAACACTGCCCCCAAGGGCATAATAATTTCTCATTGAAGAATTTTTTGGCATCTACAGTAAATTTGGTGACATCAGGCTTTCAGGTCACTTATGTCAACTCTTTGAGGTCAGTTAAACTACAACACATAAGATTAGTAAAATCTATGCTATCCTGATAATGTAACTACCCTGGACAACTTCTCTTTTCTTAATATCACAGAAAAATCTATGAAGATTTTCAACCCACACAAAGTTTGCTAAATTTGCAAACTCATGTGCTTCTTTGAAACATGTAACAATTTTCTGCCAAGCTCTCCAAATTGATTGCAAAGGGGTTTTATTTTGACAGGAAACAATAGTATAGATGCCATCTATATATTGGGTATCAGAAATCCTCAAAAAAAATAGTGAAACATAGGCAGTAGTGATGCAAAGCCAAAAACCTACGCCTCTGAAAAAAAAAATCCAAGCTGGTTAAAAATACATTATAATTCTGTTCCTCATCTTAAAAGAACAATTAATGATACAGAACAATGCCCAGGAGACCCCTATGGAAAAAAAGTCCTCCTGTTGCAGCAAGCAAACTTCAACAGAGGTTGCTGTGACTTGGATAAATTTCCTGCATGAACTCCTGAGAGCAGCAGCCTGACACTGACACCCCACCCTGTACCACTGCTAATTAAAAATCAATGGGAGAGAAGTCTTCATATTGTGTCTGCACATCCACCCAAAATGGCATCTCTCCACCTTCCTGCCAAACACCCATTCCTTGCACAGAATCTGCATGACAGATTATAGCTGTTTCTAACAGAAATCAAATTTTATTCCATTTATTTGACCCCCTTTATTCTCCTCTCATTTCCTAAATATTTCGCACAAGTTGAGATATCAGAAAATGTAAATCATTATGGATGGTTTGAGGGGTTTCTACCATCACACATGGGGGGCTTAGAGAAGAGATGAGCACTCACACAGACAGTGCCCCTCTGCTGAGCAAGCAGCTCCTTCATCCCATGGAATATTCACAGCCCTTCTACAAGAACATGCAGGCTTCCTGCCAAGGCAATTATGAAAATGTGTTCATGCTTGCAGACTTCATTCTTTAGGTGATTTGCTTGTCTATTACCCAAATATCAAACAAAAACATTATGAATAAAGCAATGAAATATAAATTTAATTCCGACTTTCTCTTTTCTAACCATCACAGTTCAGCAAACTGAAATAAATATTTTAAAATATTTATATATGGCTTTCATATTCACTACTTTAGGTAGTAAGAAATTCTAAGTGTTGAATGGCATTTTAGGATTACTTTCTATTTCTTAAATCACTTTTGTTTCAGTGCAAAATGTGGATGTGCAGAATAAAGTTCTCCCACACAGCTAAAAAATAATAATATATTTCTAGTGAAAAATATGAAAAACTACAACTTGCACTAAGGATGATATGAAGTCTATTTTACATGTTCCAAGTACTGTCATATATAGAGATGCAGTTAACTGTCAAGATACAGAATAATTTATAGTACTCTGCTGCAGCATACAGTTTCTTTGCGTTTTTTTACTCGTCAGAATATTAAGTGTACAGTGAATTCTCTCTCATCTCTTCTTTTTCTATGTTGGTAATTTTTAATTAAGTCATTAACACTCTTCAATTTGCAGCATTTAAAAATTTAACAAAATTAACAGTAAAAGTAATAGCTTAGAAATGAGGAGCAAAAGAGAAAGTCTAGTTGCATTGGAATGCTGCAGTAGCAAAAGCAGAGAAACAGGTGTTTGTACAGCACATTAGCTTTGGGTACTGCCAAGCAGCTCAAGCTGTTGAAGTCTGGGCTGCCTTTGAAATTGTCCATCTTGGTCAACATGGAACAAGAGATAAGACATCATGTATAACCAGAATCCGAAGAGAAATGCTTAGACTTAAGAGCAGTAAGCCCAGGCAGATTCTCTCTGGTAGGAGCTCACATCATGGAGCTCAAGGTCCTTCTGCAGGAGCACTGCCTTCCAATCGCACAAGCCCTTCTGTCCTCTGCTCTGTACAAGACCCATACACACCAGACTTTTGCTTTCAGTCCTTTCTCCTCAGCACTGTCAGCTCCTCTCTTCCCACATTTTAATTCTAGTAGAAAGAACCACAAACAGGAAATTTAAAACTAAAAAAAATTACATTACTACATGTACCCCCAAATGTAAACTGAACTCGGAATACCGCCAAAAGCGTACAGCAAAGCCTCACTGATTCTGCTGCTTTCTATTAACCTGCTTCAGTTTTGTATTGTTCGTTTGGATTTCGCATTCTCAGTGGTATGGAGTCTGTTGTCATAACTCTATGTGATACTCCATCAACTACAGCTGCTTCATGGGAGAATGTATAACTAAATCCAGTGACTCAGAATACTGGATTTGAGTGCATTCTGCAAAATGACCAAAGATAAGCAAAGACAAATTTAAGGGAAAACAAGATTAACTGCCTTCAAACTTGGTTTTTCCTTTACTGCAGTCACATAACAGATAAAAATTTTTCTTCCCTTCTATCCGTCTGTCTTTCAAAAAAGGTAATTTTTTTTCACTTTACATTTGCTAAACTTAGTAAGCTATCAAAGAATGAAAACATATATTTAAGACAGAGTAAACTTCACAAAGAGCTATTTAATTAAATTAAGAAAAGCTTTTTCAAGTTGCAGTAGCAATTTAACTAGACTAATATAAAGATATGAAAGAGCCTCAGCACTTACCTATTTTAAAAATTCTCACCTTGCATTTAACATTTCAAAGAAGTCATATACCCAAATATATTCCTCTTTGAGCATTAATTTAAAGATTTGCTTTTTCCCTTCTGAAATGAAAGTTAGATATGAAAACCTAGAGACATTTCTGGTTTAGCTCCTCTTATATCTTTAAACAATTTCAATAAATAGATTTTACACAATGTTTAAATTCTTATTTTTATAAGACAGCTCATTTCAAATAGATCTGGAAGTTCAGGGAGTTATTCCAATGTCACAAGTTTTACTTCCTTAAATAATAAGCTCAAACATTTTGAAGGAAAAATGACGCATGTATGCATTTGTAAGAGTAATACTGCTTATTGCTCTTTGAAAGACAGAAGGAAAAAATAAAACTATCTACAGTAGCTTCACTGCCCTTGATGCTCGATGAAGAGCATCTTCATCTGCTCCTCACTGCCTGAGTACACAAAACCCTCACTACTGCCCTGACCACATGCAGCCAACAGCAGCGGGCAAAGACAGAACTCACAGCACCACTGCCCCTAGAAAGCTTTGGCCCTAAAAACGAGCAGGTTTAACAGGTGGCCTGAGCGCGGGCCGCAAGCAGGACAGGGCCGCCACAGCCCCGATGGCGCGGGCAGCACTCCCGCACCCGCACAGCGCGGCGAGCCGGCAGCGGCCCTGAGCGGGAGCGCCCCGAGCCATTGCCACCTCGCGGCTCTCCCGGGAACACCGCAGCTTCCAGGGCAGCACGCTCCAGCTGGCTCCGGGGACAGGATCAGCGAGACCCTGACCTTAACACAAGCAACAGCGTTGTTTTTTCTTTCCTCCCACACTGCAGTGTGAAACTAACCTTTCTAGACCATATGGGTATTTTAGGGAAATAGCAGGAGGTGATGACTGCAACTACAGACAGAGCAAGATAAAATATTTCTTAGTCAGACTGCAAAAACATTGGAGTAGGAAGGAGCTAACCAAAGAGCCAGTTCCTGAACCTTCAGGGCTGCAGTGTAGCACCAAACCTGACTTAAATCCCTGAACGCTTCCAAAAAACAGGAAGCATTGTTATTTCAAAAGAATGCCATTTTGTATAATGTCTTTGACAGCAGCAGTTTGAAAAACTTAGTAAAAGCTATAATTTTTGAGAGCACAGTGGAAAAAAAGCCCGATGAGAGTTCCCTCAAACAGCCATCCCTCTCTTCCACTTCAGTCGGGAGATACATTTTCATCTTCTGAATGAAGAGAACTGAGGGTACAAATAAATCTGTTTCCAGACAACTTCTCGCATACATCTTTGAACATAACTTTGTTTCTTGTCCTGACAACCTCTTTGTCAAGGAAAAAAAAAAGAAAAAAGAAAAGAAAAATGAGTAAAAATTCTGTCAAGGACTAACTCATCCCACTTGGCACTGTAGCATGCTCAAAGATGTTGAGCTCAGCAACTCCTTCCCTGTGTCTCCTCTGCAGAGTCTCCCAGTTCAGCTGGGAGGCGATACTGGTGAGCCCCTTACAGCAGCTTTCCTCTTTCCAAACCAGCCGTAGGAATGGCAGGACTGCATGCAACAACACTTGAAAAAACTCTCACTCGGTTGCTGAGTGAGACTCAGGAGCCACCCAAGCCTTCACCCCAGACCAACCCTGCTGTAATTCCAGCTTCCCACCACCCTCCATGGTGGTGCAGAGGGCTTTATCCACAGGGTCAGACTGGAAAGCCACACACAGCTCCTCTGTGAGAGCCGAGAGCAAGGCACAGAGCCTTAGGCTGAACCCATCACTATCCTCTCCTTGCAGAAAAACAAAACACTTCTGCCACATCATTGCCTCTTAGTGAGCTTCATCTCATGCTGGTGATGAGAATAAGCCTGCAAAGCAAATAGCCAGTTATCAACAATGATTCTCACTCTATTTCCTCTACCTCTCTCCCATCTTGCCTCCTCTTCCAGTATCCGCCTACACAAGGAAAAATACTTGTATTTCACAGCAGAGATAGAGAGTATTCATTTATAATGGATTACTTGAGAGATTTTCTTCTGAGGAAGAAGCCTAAATAAACAGTATTAGAAAATATCAGTACTAAGACAGAGGTGATAGTTGTAGTTACTGTGCTGAATTATGCAGATCTTAATTATGTGCAATAATGGTCCTATACAGCATGTGGGTGGCACACAATATATGCTGTCCCCTACTATTCATTGTATAAACCATTTTGGTTTTCTAAAAAAAGGATAAATATTTTGCTGTCACTTAGCAACCTCAGCTGTTCTTTGATTTTCTTAAAGTTGAAGTTATTCCAAGTAAAACAGTGTCTGCAAGGATTCTGTTTGCTGTCACTCCATGCACACTACACTGTGTACATAATCTTGGGGCAACAATTCAGTGCCTTGCAGCAATAGTTACATATAGATATTAGATTACCAAAAATATTAGATTACCAAAATCAGCCAATACATTTGCCAAACACATTTATCATTCTTTATAATCTAACATGCACAACATGACATTTACCTTCCACTGGCTTGTTTAAAACCCAGTAACATTACCAGTAATATATTGGTCATTCAATTCCACTCAGGATGTTTAATTTTAGGTTATAATTATTTTATGCATCATCAAGTCAAACTTTAAATATTTTCATTGTCCAGAGCAGCATATTCAAGATTCTTTGACAGAACTGTAAAATACGAGAGGGTTTGGGGGGTAGGTTTTCTTCAGGGAGTAGAGGTGAAGGAACAAAAATCACAGGCAGTGGGCAAAGCAAAGCCTGATTTATATGAAGGCATCCAAGTGTACATCACTGATTGCCAAAATACAGAACTGATGACAGATTCCAGCAGGGTCAGATTGGCATCTGAGAGCAAAAGAAAAATAGGTATGTTGAGAATGAAGAGAAACAAATATTTTTGTGGGGGAAAAGAAGAAATAAAAATGAGAGTTTCCAAATATTTTTTCAAAAGAGTGAAAATATATAAACAAACACAGAATAATTTAACTGCTTAGAACATACTGCAATGATAGATTTTCTTCTAGTTGGGGGAAAAAAAGAAGAAGTCACTTTTAGACTATGCCATGCTAGGAAAGAAAGAAACTGCTATGTGTTTTTACTAAATGCAGTAAATATCACACCCCAATAAAAACTATCTCTGCTGAGATGAGGTTGTCAGTACAGTTGCAATCATTTTCTTTGTACCTACTCCTACTACCTGAGATCTGCTGTAGAATTTAGCTGACAATCATCAGATAGATTTATAATATTGTATTTGTTTCCTCTGTGCTGTGCTTCACCGATCTCCTCTTAGTCTGGAGTAGCTGCCAAGAAACTCGACAGCTAGAGCAGCTGCGTTCTGCTGTCCCTGGTGACAGCACTCTTTGAGGCCATGCCCCATGCAGAGTACAGAGTGGCACTGCAGCCTTACTACCTTGAGATTGCCAGAGGTACAAGGATAACAGCCATGCCTGAAAGCTATGCAAACAAAGCTTCCAGCCACGAAAGCTGATGATGATTCAAGCAGTGACCATGAAAATTGTGCTCAGTAGGAATACACAGTGGTATGCAGCCATAGTGGGAACCTCTGCTACTAGTGCCTTTCGTAGAAATTGGGTCTGGAGGAGACCTTCACGGCCTTTTCCCTTGAGGAAGTTCCAAACCTCCCATCAGTTCCAACCCTTGCACCATGAGAAGGGAGCCTTCCACTAAATCAGGTTGCTCAAAGCCCTGTCCAACCCGAACGCTTCCAAGAATGAGGCAGTCACAACTTCTCTAGGCAGCCTGTTCCAGTGTGTCACCACCCTCACAGTGAAGAATTTATTCTGAGTATCTCATCTAAACCTACGCTCTTGTAGCTTAAAGCCACTACCCCTTGTCCTATCACTATGTGCCCTTCTGAAAAGTCCCTCTCCAGCCTTCCTGTGGACCTTCATTATGTACTGGAAAACCCCAATAAGGTTTCCCTAGAGCATTCTCTTCTCCAGGTTGCATAACCGCAACTTTCTCCATCTGTCTTCCCAGGAGAGGTGCTCCAGCCCTCCTCTAAGCAATGCTAGGCTGAAGGTATATCACATTGTTCCAGACCTCGTCCGGACAAGTTTCTTATCTCCAATGCTAAAGATATTGCTCCAATGCTTTTTCTGAAGTCCTCACTCAGACCCCTAATGTTTAGTCAGAAGTTCCATGCTGTGGCTTGTGACTATTCCTTACTGTTCTTTTCTCATGCACCTCTATGAAGAGTCTGGTCAATCTTCTCTACAGCCCTGTGTCCCCTTTATAGACTACAAGACAACAGTTAAACTCTTAACCTGCTCCAGACTGAACCAAGCCAAAGTTCTTCACCTCCTCTTGTTTATCATGTCTTCCACCTCTCTAATCATCTCAGGGGACCGTGATGGACTTCTTCCAGATTGCTGATTCCACTCTTCTACTTGGGGATCCAAAACTGGACAGAGTAATCCAGATGTGACCACATCAGTGTCAAGCAGATGGGAAAATAAAGGTACTTTCCTTGACCTGCTAGCTGCACTCCTATTAAAGCAGCTGAACATGCAGCCAGGCTCCATTCTCCCAACTTACACTCTACTTGCTCTCCATCAAGATCCCCAGGTCCTTTATTGCAGAAAACGTACCCAGCCACAGCCTTACCTGTAAAGGCACATGGGTCTCTGGCCTGAAAGTGTGGCTTGGCTTTTCTCTGTGCTGAACCACAAATTCTTGTTAACTCTTCTCTTCAGGAAGTCAGGAGTCCCCTGAATAACAGCCCTGCTCTACTGCTGTCAAGTGCTCCTCTCAATCGCATGTCATATGATAGTATGCCAAGGCTGCATTCAGTTTTATTTTCCAAGCTAATCTATAGAAACATTTAGGTTGAAAAAGACCTTTAAGATCATCAAGTCCTACACTCGATCATTATACTTGTACATCAGCATCTTTTGGACAACACATTTATCGTCCTCCAGTTCATCATCCCAAGAGAAACATGAAAATACCAGTTCTTTATGGAGATGGGAAACATAAATTGATAATATATAAACTTTAAGTGATTATTTTCAAGTAAAGCTTTTTGACTTCCCTAGAACTAGATAGGTGTAGGCAATCCACATCACTGAATCACTCCTCAGGCTAAGGGCAATAAACTCAGATCTAAAAACTGTCTCCTTAATTACATGCCTTCAATTCCAACTAACAAATCAATGTAAAAAAATTTAACAAGATTAGTGGGTAACTCCGATATGTATTAATACTTTGCCAAAGTACATTGTAGGTACCAAAAATTGTCTTGGAAGACTAGAAAAGTTTATGGAAGAGAAATTGACTTCAGATTATATGCGCAGAAATACTACACACTAAATACAAGCCCTAATCCCCCCTTTTGGTATAGGAAATCCCTAAGACTAACATAATTATGGGAATGACAATATAAACTTCCTTCATTTTCAATCCCTGCCTAGGCATCTGATTAAGACCACTCTACAAAATAGACTACTTGGCTAGATGGACTCGTTTTCTGATCAATTGACAAACAGAAGAAATTAGAGAAACAGAGCCAAAGTCTGGCCTGTGAGATCATTAACTGTTAAGTCATCATATCATACAGACATACATAATTTACACATGACAATGCAAAACCTGATTTAGCTATGGTATGGTGGAACCAAGATGCTCAAAGACCCATAATATTAGAGACCATATTAAAAAAAAAAAAAAAGTACCATGCTAACCCTAGTGACCTTCAGTTTTGTCAGGCCAGGACACCCCAGCTTGTGAAAGAGACTTCAGCTTCAAATGAGCTATCCTGGTATCATCTCATCTTGTACACTTCTATTTGTATTATATTCTTCCATCTTGGAAACCTGCAGTGGGAAAAATTTCTACTTTGAAATCCTTTCCCAGCTTCACAAGATGAGCCTTCAAACAGTCTCATCTCCTATTTTTCTAGGAGCCTCAGGAATACATCTATCGCAAACAAAATCTAAACACTATCTGAAAAATAAATACAAATATCTGCATAGCCATCACAATAAACACCCTCCATGAGAGACACATCCAAATCCCTGAATACAATTTGAACCAGCAGAGCAGACAATCTTGTGAAAATTACAGGGATGAAACTAAGCAACTGCACATGGCAACCAATCTGCATTTAACATTTCCTTAATGGCAAAGAGAGTACTTCTCACGAACATGCTCCTCCCTTTCTGACTTCTCAGCCCCATCTCCCAGAACTCTCTCTGGAAACTAATTTTCACTAACCTAGAGGATTGCAGTACTCATGAACCCATTAAAGTTTAGTTTTGTGTTGCATTATAAAATTCTACCAGAGCAATGTCCAGTAAGTAAGCAAAAGTTTTATCGTGTTTCTTGGCACTACCATTTGGACCTTCCACAACTACTTATTCTTAAACATAACTATGAAACTTTTTGGTTTTTTGCAGACTATAATATCTCACGTACCTAAAATTCCCTCTCGTTTCCCCACCTCCCCCAGTCATACAGACCAATCTAATAGAATGTAGTTATTTTTCCCCACAGATCTTGTTCTCCTTACACCAAAAAGCCATGATTGCTGCTACAGGACTATTCAACACTGGCAGTCAATATAATACACTCCAATGGAAATTAATACACCACTAGGTTTGCTCACGAAGGTATGTAGGAGACTCTCCACCATTTGAAAACTTAAGTACAAAGGAACATCCCCCTGAACCAAATATTCTAGCAGACAGAAAGGATTTTAAAAAAGGAACAACAGGATGTATTTTTATATGCATATAAGTAGGAAGTCAGACTAGATGAACACATTCATTATGGTCAGTTTGCAGAAAGTTCTCAAGGCTTAATTTATGCAGCTGAAACTACCAGGGTGAGCAATACAGATCTTCTAATGACATCTGATTGCAGCTTTGCAGTACTCCACTTAATTTTGAATTCTCAAGCCGAAATTATTTTTGAATTATCAAGCTGAAAAAAAAAACAACCAAAGCCTTCCAAACGGAAGAGAAGATGGATCATTCCACAGTCCATCTCATTTTGGTTGTACATACATATACTATACATGACTACATTGTCCTCTTCTGTCAAAGTGTTATTTTAGTCCGTGGAAAGGTGAAAGCAGCACTCAAATATCTCTAGATACCTTTTTTCCACAGCAGATTTAATAATGGGTAAAATCATCAATTAGTGCAAAATCACTCACCTCTCTGGAAAAATAAGCTTGTCTCCTAACTGGATGCTATAACATTTAAGTGTAGAAGGAAAACACAGTACATAAATCTGAATGTACAGTTTTCACATTCAAAATAAATCTGTCAGACTTCACACAAAAGACTGGTACAGTAATGCTATCCCAAGTTATATTTTGCTGGGTAATCTTTATGTAATTAAGAGCCTCAAGAAGACACTTGATTAAAATTCCCTTGAAAGGAAAAAACTCTCTCACACACTCCTGCCCTGAAAATCACAAACACATTGGGCTGTACCTTCTGTTTCAGAGATTTCAAGCAACAGGATCCTCGTGATTGTTGAATAGGAATTTATAGTACCTTTTATACAGTAAGAATTCAACTATAAAACTATATAAAACTACAAAATAACAGTAGAATTTATAACAGATTTTATTGTCAGGCTTTTCCGTAGAGTGGTCCAGAACTTCCTCCATTTTTGCTTCCTCCTAACCCTATTTCTAGTGCTGCCTTGTGTTATGAAAAGTGATTTCCTCTGTATGGTAAGTACTCATGTCATTCAAGCCTTTTAGAATTTATTTCTGTTTATCAACTTTTTTTTTTCCCATCTCATCCTGGTTCCTGTGGTTTTTTTGTTTTTTTGAAGGGAAGAAGCAGCTTCATACTTTAAAAATAAACCATTTGTTGCTTTTGTTCTTTCATAATCAAGATCCTGGATTCATCTTCCTTTTCTACTTAATTAAATAGTTCCCACTTCTTAACCATTTGAAATGAACTTGCAGTATTTGCTATCACACCACCTACTAATTATAACCTACAAATTTCATTCCTAGTGTTATTTCTATCTTCTCTTCTGAAAATGCTCCTTGGTTCTCACCAAGTATTTCTGCAACCTGACGTGCACAATTCAGGCCACCACAATTTTCATAACTGATGAGCTTTAATTTGGTCTGCAGCACATATGTGCTCACACAACAGAACTTGAAAAATGGGCATTATCAGTATTCTAACATTTCTGAGTAAAATAACTGTGTTTGTCCTCTCAGCTGTATAATGTGCTGGTTGAGTCAGAGATCAGCCCCTTCATTGCAGAGTTGTGGTGAAGGGCAGCAGAGAGGTCCTGAGCCTCCTGCCTTGGGAGTTACTTTTCTCTGGCCCCTGTGGTGGCTGCATGGCATGCATCAGCATCTTGTCTCCTGCCTCCCTGATCCTCAGCCCCAACATCACCCACTGACATGTTTCTTGGTCTTCAATCTGCCTCATCACCATCTGGCATCCCACTGGGTGGAGGCTGACCTTCAACACTGCTTTCAGATAAGATCATGACTCTGGCACTCCATCAGCATCCCAGCTTGATCTCCCCTTAGGGATCAATCTGCCCCTACTGATCCCCGATGTCCCCTTCCTTTCTCTCCATCACTCTCAAAATCATCCTTTGCCTAAGCAATAGCCCATGGTCTCCACATCTATTCTCCCCTCTTACCCTACTTCTGCCTGCAGCTTCAGTGACTACAGAGCCTCTAGCACTCTGCTCTCCATATTAACCTGCTGTCCTGCTCCTGTCAGTGCTCAGGTATGATCCAGCACTGAAAGGCAGAACAACACTCTTAAAAACAACCCTCACCCTCATGAATAAAACTGTACTTCTAACATTTGAATCTGCATTACTCAAATAGAAACAGAAACAACATAATTCATGACATCCATGTAGATCTCTACGTCCACACTGCATAAATTGTATAAGCTATTCCTTGATGTTATCAGAATAGCTTTCATCAAGATTTGCAATGATTTCTTTTCAAATATAAGCCATGTTGTATCTTTGTATTCCCCATTTTTGTACTGCTTTCAAAATTTTGCAGTCTTCCAGGTTTCATAAATAAATTTTCTCTTTATATATCTTCTTCCCTCACAGATGCTTCAGAGAGAATCCTAAAGATTTCACATTTGTATTCATCCCAGCTCACATGCACAAGTGGATCTCATTCAACAGGCTTATCTAAGCAGACAACACACAGGTCTCTTTGCTTCCTCCCTCACCTCAGGTTTAACCTGGAGAAAGGGACTGGTGTCATTCTGGTATCTCTCCCGTGGTGCCCAGGTGTCAACTTGGGCCCAGTACAGACCCCTGCTCGCAGTGTTGTCCGTGTTCAACTCCTCCTTTCCTTCCTTCTCTCACTGCTGATGGATAGACACTGCAATTCTCAACCAGGACTCGAAATGGAAATAATCTTCAGATCAGTTCTCCTGCCAGGCAGATTTTTTGCTTCTCCCTACATAATGTCTGTGATTCAGCTTTTCCTACATTCAACACAAGCTGCTTATGCTTGAGTTATTATCTTATTTTCTACCTAAGAAGCCCAGTACCACTGTCTTCCAAAGACATAATTATTCACCACTGCAAATACCTGCTCCTTTCTTTGCCATGAAAAGAAGGTAGACAGTTAAGCTATAATTCAGTCATATCACCAGTTTTACACAGAGGCATTTTTCTAAATCAATTAATGGAGAAATTTTGGGGTTTAGGTTCCTATTGTTCTTGCATTAGGATATTTTATTTTATTAAGTGTTCAATAAAATGTTTAACTAAAGACTTTATGTCCTTTAGAGTTGTATCCCAGTACCTCGTTTCTCATCAGCCCTTTAGCGCAAGCAGCAGGGACTATCAGACGCATTGCAATGCACAATACAGCACTCAGATAAATTTAATTCTGTGAAAATAGAGCATAAAAGTCTGTAGAAGTCTGGCCATAACCTTATCACTTATCCAACTTAAAATTAAGGGGGAATGAAATAATAGAAAATTCTGCTTTCCCACAAGAAATAGTACTGGAAGAAATCACCTTCCAACTGAAATTTCAATTTCACCAAAAAAAAAAATCTCATCTCCAATATTAAATCAGAGGTTAGATTAACATAAGATTTCAGTATCAGTAATACAGTCTTAAAGAAAACAAAAGAAAAAAAAGAAGACATGTTTAATTAAGGAGTTTTCCATTCTGCAATAATGTTAGCACTAATTAAAAAAGTTATTAAGTCGCACTTATTTCCATAGGAAGTTATTGGCAAATGTATTTCTTTTATTGTAGCCTTTGATGCCTTGAGGGAGCAGAGTTAAATGGCTGAGTCAGTCAGTAAAACAGCAAACCAATTCCCTTGCATCACATTCTCCTCCATGCTCTGAATACTAATCAGGACAGAATATTGAAAACAAAGGCTGAGTGTCTGCCAGTTGAAACATGACTCTGTACCATGTCTGATGTATCGATAACTTGCTCCCTCTTCAATGAATAAACCAAATGAATCACAACAAACAGCGAGGTTGTACAGTATAATACTACAGATTTGTTTACTCTGTACATGCATATTCAACTCAACAGTAAATACAGGCTGTTACTAAAACTCATTCCACGGGAAAGTTTTTTATTTGCAAAATAACAAAGAAAATACAATGGTAATGCTACCTCCAAGATCTTCACTTTTACTCTGCACAGCATGCAGTATATGTATTATTCCTCTCCTCTTTTGTACAGCCTCCATATATCAAATAAGGGAGAACAAAGGCTTCAAGATATTCTCCAATAAAACAATCCCGATAACTCCATTAGGCAAGAAGTTACTTCAAACAAAAGTTCTTTTATTACAAAAACATGTGAATCTGAAGATTTATTTATGATCAATTCTTATAAAGATGTTCCTTTTTATACTCACGGTAAGGTTCATGAGTTTTTGCCAAAACAGCCCATGCCAGTGAAACCTCAGTATTCCTTTCTTATATCAAGAGTCCATGATTCCCTGCTAGGAAATAAAAGTGCAGCACACTATGGGAATGCAGCTGGAAAGAGAAGAGTGGCAGAAAACTTGCCAGTCTTTATACTGTTTCTTTAGACTGCAGTGATTTTCAGGGTACACTGTAGAATCAGGTTTGGTAGAACATAAGAGATCAGAAGGAAAAGGCGGCAGCAGCAGCAGAGGCAAGCTGGGTGGAGCAGGGACAGAATGGCAGGAGATCTAAGTGAGGCAGCCAAGTTTGAGGCATGTTCAGTAGTTTGTCATTAGCATTCCAACAGAAGAAACAGCTGTCCTTTAACTTGATAAAGTAATCCCAATGCAGAAATCATTGTACAGTAACACTATTCTGCTGACCCTCAGCTCAACCCAGGAAACCAGGCAAGAAATTATCATGTTCCTTTCCTGTCGCCTAATGTTTGCTAGAGATTAAATCACTTAAAACAGTGCAAGGTTTCTTCTGGAATTGCAGGATACAGCAATAAATAAATTCCATTTTTACCACCTCCAAATTTTAACTCAAAAAAGATCATTTCTATGTCCAGACGACAATACAGCATCCACTAACTTTTTCAGATAAGGATATTACTATGTCTGGAATTGTTATAAGTATCCCTAATTAGCTTGTCACAGACTCTTCATTAAGATTTGAAAGGGAACTGGATTGACATAGCATTTAAGGATACATGCATTTGTTAAACTCAGTGCATAGTAAAAAATATAGATCAAGATTAAAAACATATTTCTGAAGTCTTAAAAATCTGATTTGGAGCCAGCTAAAGAAAGTAAAAAAGGAAAAGTACGCCACAGTTACAGGGAATCTACTTGCGAGAAACATTATTAGATTTTGACAAACATTTATTTAGAAAACACTACTCAAGGGAACAGAGTCTAGAAAAATAATATTAAAAATAGAGTTCTTTATCTTCTTGGTTACTAAACTGTTGGATTTTATGTACACAGTAAACAACTTTGAAGGAACAACTGGTTTCAAAACTTAGTCTGAGGATATGAATGAGAGGATGGAGCCTTTAGAACAGCTTCCACACTTCATGAAATCCCTTCACTACTGACATCCTAACACAAGACAATAAAACTTTTAATCACATATTGTGCTTAGTTTCTATTTACACTAGACAATATATTTATAATAAGAAATAGAGAGGGAAAAAGACATACACAAATAAAATTGGTTAGTGACAAGTGAACAGCCCAAGTCTGAAGTATCAGATTCACCAGAGTTCCTGGACTGAAACTGGCCAGCTGCAGTTCAAGGACAAAGCTCAGTGTGACACAAGCACCGAGTGGCAATGTCCTGTGCCAGACTCCAATAAAGGTGTGCAATGAAGAAGAAAAGAGGGAGCAAAGAACTTTAACAAAAATCCTGAGTACAACAGCAATCAGAAAGTGGACATCTAAGTAAGACAGGCTGCAGATAAGTGAGCGGAGATACAGTTTCCTACTTATTTGAGTTATTAATGAACACTCATTAAAAATCTACTGGGGACACTTTCTCTTTGCCCTCTTGAAATCAATTCCCAAACCTATGAAGTGTAGAAAAAACAGTGAACTCTTCTCAATTTACCTTTTCTTCTACACTGACAAGTATTTGCAATATGATGTGTCTGATTAACATTTCACAATTTAAGGGAGTGAAGTTATTTCACTCCCTTAAATTGCTACCATCCTAACATATATAAAAATTAGATATCCAAATAATACAGGAAGAGAAGTAAGAAAGTACACATCATACAGCCATCATCCCTCTTTATTCCTGAAGTCCAAAAATTTGATCACAAATTTTGCAACAAGCACAGGAGATTCCATACACATTTTATTGCCCTAATCTCCTACAAGTCTTCCTATTTTGCCACACTCAAAAGGAGTACTTTTCTTCAATTAAAAAAAGTTTTCATACTTAGGGGAAAACACAGGGGAATGTGGGTGGGGAAGAATGAAAAAACAATGTTAACTGTTTCCTCTCTAGTTAAAAGAGCAGAGAGATGATGAAAAAAAGCAAGTATAGACATACCAAAACTGCATAGTTGACTATCAACAGTTAAAACTGCTGGTTAAACTAAACACTGTTTTTGCCTCCAAAATGCTAAACTATTGAGCAAAAAATTAAGCCTTCAAGGGCTTATTAAAGATCACAAATAAACCGATTCAGGATCTATCCCAGCTCTTCCAGAGGTATAGCTTTTGCTCTTTATTCTTTCAGAGCGTTTTCTAAAAGAATACCCGAAACCCATGTAGTTTCCCACATGGTTACAATTATTTCACATGAAGCAAATAGGGTATATTTCAATGAAAACATACAGTAATTAGGTTAAATTGTACCCACTGCATTTAATGGATTAATACACTAGGAAACAGGCAGAGATTAACTAGGGAGGGTAGTCTGCCATTACCAAAAGCCAACTCTGCCACCATGAGTAGCTCTCAGAGTACAGGATTATTTCCAATGCCATTTTCAGTACTAGCAGTAGGTTTGCAACTCCAGCTGTGGCAAAAGCCCATATGTTCCAGCACACTGGCGTGTGACATTGCTACAGTCAGCTCACAGTTCTAAATCATGTCACAAAGTAAGCTTCCAAAACCTCCCTAAGCATAGTTCTTTCTAGGATTTTTGTAACAGTTTCTTATTTTTGGGCAATGTCACCAAAGCTCAGTGAGTCCCATGCTTTTGAGACACATTTGTTTTCCTGTCCCTGTGTGAATACACCATACAGTTGGTACACATATGGCCAAATAAATCAATCCAAAATTTCTTGGAAGCATCAAGCATGCTATGCAAGTACACATCATTCGTGTATTTCTCATGCACGAAAATCAAAGAAAAATATAGGATGGGTGGGATATGTAAAGAACATACAGTCCAAACTCTTATTCAAAGCAAGGTCAGCAACCAAAGTTGCTGTAATGAAACTACTACAGTGCTCAGGGCCTCAGCCTCCCCAGGCCTGCACACCTCCAGTAATACAGATTCTGCAAAATCCCTGAGCAACTTGTTCCAGTGCTTAACCACATTCACCATCAGAACTGAATTTCCTGATATCCAGCTGGAGTTTCCTTTGTTGCAATTTACAACTTTTGCATCTTATCCTTTTGCTGTCCATCTCTCAGAAGAATCTGCATTTCTCCTATTCCACTGACCCTACCTCTATAAAAAACTGCCAGGAAACTGCTTTTGAGAAATTGTTCATGATTTCTTTACATATCTGTTCATGATTTCTTTACATATCAATAACAAATTTACTCTTAAAAAATATTAGCACTGAAAGAAACCTGTCAGAAAAGAGAAAGACACATCAGGCAATTGTTAGATGTGTCTTCTGCACATATGATTGGTAAAAACAGGAACACTTGCCTAATCAAAAAACAAAAATAGCAGCACCCTTAAGTAATTAGTTGTCTGAGAGAGATACTGCACACCTTCACATCTGGGTAGCTTACCTCACAAACACCTCTGCATTCATTAAAGGTTCCCTCATCTCCAGACCTTGCTGGTAATAGAAGAAAATGTGGAAGTCAAATTCAAGGCACCACAAGCAGAAGATCATGTGCTAAGGTCCTTAAAAGCACATACATTGATTCTCCAATCTTGTCTTTCCTGCCTGTACCAGAAAATGAATTCTGATACAGTGCTTCTCTATGTAAAGTAGTTTAACGAGATTTTTCAAACTAGGAGTCACAGTACATTGAAATTATATGTGCCAGAACAAAGTTTTCAGCTTACAGATTGCAGTCACCCTCCAGAATTATGCCTCAGAAATAGCTGAAGTTCAGAGTTAATAATGCTGAAATTCAAACTTCACACTGAAAGTAAAAGTATGTGTAAGGTATTTAAACACAGCTAGTTTTTCCTCCAGCATCATCCAGAGAGGGAAAAAACTCACAAAATATGATGAATCTCCTATTTCTGCTAGAGTCAGACCAAATTCATCAGAGAGCAAATGTCAGAGCATGACTGAAAACACTAGTTACTGCCTGATCCACAGCAGAACAAGACAATGGCTCTGTAGATGACTTAACTGTGTTTCTAAGAGTTACTAATCCAATGTGACTTTAGAGCACAGATTTTCTTTTCCTAAAAGGAAAAAACCATCAATACTTTATTAATATTTTAGAAACAATGCTCTGACTGACAAATCATAGACTTTACCATATGTATGGGAAGGTAGCTGTGGAGGACTTCTTATTTCTTGCAGGAGCTACTCTGCTTGGGCGACAAGGCAGGGGGGATGCTGTTTCAGAAAAGCTGCATGCTTAGCCCAGTTATTCTGAAGTGTGAGTTACCTGGATTGCTAAATATGGAGTCACCAGGTTTCAATGACTCTAGAATGTTCCTATTTATGGCATTAATTTTATTAATTTCTTATTTTTATTCAAAATTAATTACACACAAATTGCCAAGGAACTGAAGGAAAGACTCCCTAATGATTTAGACAGGTCTAAAGACACAACCTTACATAATACTTCTCTATTATTAGACATGATGGCATTAAATTCTAAATTTGTACTTATTTTTGAAGAACTTAAGTTTCATATTTTGCTTCTGTGGGCCAGATAAACAGGTAAATATATTTTCTCCCAGTATTTTTGTGCATCAGTTTCCTTAAAAATCTTCATATGTACTCTTTCACCGACAGCAGAGCATGGTTTAGTTGATACTGTGAATACACATCTGAAATTTATCATCCTGACCGAGAAACAGAGTATGTTCACAACCAGAAATTACTTTTAGTCATACATCTGCTTCACAGTTAGCATATGTCAACTATGGTAAGAAATGTCTGCCAAGATGCTGTATATTGATTTTTTCTTTTTCTGGTTCATCAATATGTATTTCTTCATTGCCTTCTCCACTTATTCTGCAAGAAAATGTAGGAAGGAGGACTGTGAGTTCCTGAATGGTATAGTCCAAGTGAGTTTGAACTCAGAGGCTGAATACAAGAGGAAAGCAAGCAAGGTACTTATGAAGCAATTGGATCTTTCAGCTGTGCTGAATAAGACATTAAAGGAGTACTGATTAGAGTCTTCTAGTTCCCTTAAAATTACTTTCCACCCTAAAATTATTCTTCCCACTCTGTCCGGTCCCTGTCAGACTTCTGCCTTATGACATTTGTCTATACTCTGCTCCGCTGCACTCACATTGACTTCAAAGGTCACTCTCCCTGACTTCAAAGGTCAAATATCCATCCATCTCTCCATCCATCCATCCATCCATCCATCCATCCATCCATCCATCCATCCCTCCATCACTAACAAGGCTTTCCAGTAATAGAAGAGTATATCCCAACTAGTTCAACACTGGCAGAATCCATCCATGAAAGAGCAGAAAGAAGAAAGGGTTTGCTCATACAAATCCAGGCAGGTCTGTGTCAGCACAAGGGATACTAATTTCAACAGAAGAACTAAGATAGGCAAGGAGTAAGAGGGCTGCAGTGATATGGAGAGCAGAAGTAGCCCTCATACAAAATGGTATATTTTTGTGCTTTAAAACACTGACTCAGCCACTTATGCCTCATCAGCAGGATAGCAGTACGTCCAGAAGATGACTGACCAGCTGACAGGACTGGCTTTTGCTGCCTTGCCAGAAAGAAAACAAGTGGCAGAGGCAGCAATACTTGCTTCTGAAAGGCCCTCTGAGCTCAGCAATGCAAATGAGCACAAAACACCCAATTCCTAATAAACTTACAGATAGGAGAAAAGACAAAAAGCAGAAGCACCAGCAAGGTACTACAGCCACTTACCAGTTGAGAGCTGCTTATCACTTACTACCACTTCCACACTAACATCAACCCAAAAGAACCAATTTGAATAGCAATGAGGAAAACAAATCCCAAAGTTCAGGGGACTGCTAAACTTTGGCTTGGAGAGAGACGCTAGACAAAGAGGCACGAGTATTTGGAAGTGCATACATAGCATTTTAGTTTGGTGTGTTGCTTTTGTTAAAGAGTTTTGGTGGTTTTTATTTTCCTCCCTTTCCTGTTTTTCTCCTCAGCATCTGATATTTTTCACTGGAAAAGAAAAAAAATTAAAAAACACATTACACTAGATCAAGTGATTGAGTATTTTTATGATTTTTGACCAAAACTCTCTCAATAAAGCTACATTACACCTATTTTAAACACACTCACTTTGGTTGAAAAACTGATGCCCACTAGCTAGGTTGTAAGCTGTCAGAATTCCAGGATTTAGCCCTTTCCATAAAATAACATATCAAATGTAGCTTTGTCTCATTTCAATATTTTAAATATTTGCTACTCCTACAAATAAGTAAAGAAGAAACTGGTAATGATCTGTAATTTTCACTGCCTCACATTTTTTCCTTTTAGATAAGATGCATGCAGTATCCCATAGAAGCTCAAAACCTCATTTGCAGTAAATCCTTGAGGTTTAATCAACACCATGGACTTCAGATTTATTTTGTGCTTGCCCTGAGGGTTTGTTTGGATTCACAGCTATAGTATATAGCTGAAAGTCTCC
This sequence comes from Grantiella picta, assembly GCA_013397955.1. Taxonomy (NCBI): domain Eukaryota; kingdom Metazoa; phylum Chordata; class Aves; order Passeriformes; family Meliphagidae; genus Grantiella; species Grantiella picta. Next base: position 1,735,729 of record VZRM01000665.1, read on the forward strand.
TGGTTTCCCATGTAGAAATAAAAAAACAGTGTCTGTATCAAGAGGTTTGATCATACAGAGAACCAAGTACAGCCAATATATTAATAACACTGTTGGCCCATCTCTCCTTCTGTAGCAGCAGACATTTGCAGGAAGTGCATAAAATGTTCTCAAGGAATTCTTGTTCTGAGGTTTAAAATGGAGTGATAATGGAATATGCTTTCAATAGTTAAAAGATAAGAAACTGTATACCCAAGTTGTGTTTAAGTTACCCACTCAATTTGTAAAAACCAAGAACTCAAAAGAAACCACAATAAAAGTTACCACCTTAACTTGCCTCCGGTATATCTATACACACCAGTGCCACACTGATTGATGTCACAAAAATAATCACAAAATATTTTTCTTATATGACATTCATCTTTTTAAACAGCATATACACAGATGCATGCATTTGTCCTCCCTGCATGTCAGGTAACTCTCTAGAAGATACTTTCCATCCTGAGATACCCCACTGCCCCAGTGACAAATTCAGCTGTTGACTGCAGACAATTAATCTGTTTGATTAAAAGCTCAATAAATTTGTATAAAAGTAGCAGATAGTTTAATTAAGTCATGGAAAATGCAATCAATCGACACAATTTTAGTTCCACAGTTGTCGAGACAGAGGCAATTGGTTGACAGTCCCGAAAACATATCACCTCAGTGAGGATAAGGTTAAGAATGGTTATTGTATACCACTTGTTGCTGTAAAACCAGGCAGTTAAGTAACTGCTGGAAACCCAGACTTCATTCTTTGCTGCTGTAGGGTGATCTTATTTATACAGATGAAGCTGAATCTCAAGAGAAAGTTTAAAAAAATAAGCAGTCATGGAAAAGAACTGAACCAAGAAGTTGAACCAAGTATGTTCCGATCTGTCTAATTAACCACAACACTTCAATTAAATCTATTATGCAAGACTGCTCCACAGATTTCTTGGCAGGAAATTCAGGGGGGAAATAGGATAATTAGTATTCTAATTAATGAAAGGAAAGGAGGATGGTTGATAAATTTGGTCAAGCACATTGACTCTAAAGGATGCATATTAGTGTTGAAAAAAGCAGAACAACTAGTTAACAAACTCCCTACAACCTAGTAGTCCAAAGGGGACAAGAAATCAATCCAAGTGACAAATTCTCAATCCTAGAGACTTGGTTTAGTGTTCAGATTTAAAACAACAGCAGATATTAATAACAACTAGAAAAAATTGCCTTTATTTCAAAGTAGTCAAATTGTCTTTCCTAAACCTACATGAAGCATGAATTCCAAACAGATTTTAACAAATTAATTACCTAATCTGCAATCACACGTGTAATCAATCATGTTTGCAGTCCTGGAAATTTAAATTTGAAAAATCAGTTGAATCTAATCATGTAACTATCCATTGTTCCAATAAAATCATAGAGAATTTAAGGTTGCCATGAATGCCAGGAAGTCATTTAGTGTAAACCCAGAATCAGAACAAAGCTAAGTTCAAATAAATCAAGCTGCCTAGAGCACTAACAGGGGTATGGTTATTGAGGATAATTTAGAAATCCTTCATATTTAAGTACCATGTTGATGAATTGGTCTAAGAAAAGCTTTTTAAAAAACACCACAATAAATTACTTCAAAATTATCAAAAGAAATGAAATTTTGTCTGTCTAGTGAGTAATCTTAGACTGCATTTCCCAGAGAGGGTGTCGATTCTCCTTCTCTGGAGACACTCAAAACGTGTCTGGACATAATTTTGAGTGTTGTCCTTTAGGGGACCCTGCTTGAGCAGGGAGGTCAGACTAGGTTGTCTCCAGTGCTCTCTTCCAACTCTATCCATTCTGTGATATTTAGAAGTCCTCCTTAGAGAATCCAACTGAGCCAGTATTTACCATTGCAGATGAGTCTCAAGGCACTGTCTTTCCTCTGTCCTAATATGTTAAATGCACTGGAATAATGGTATTTGGGAGCTTGGTGCTTTCATAGCCTCTAATGTACAACATGGTAAACAAACACAGAATTGCCTGTTTTTACAAACCAACATCAACTGGTCCCCTTCCCCATCCCCTTCTTCCTTTGACACTGAAAAATTGTGACAAATCAGCTGATCATATCTTATTAATTAAAACTGCCAAATACTTAAGGAAACACTTCTTCCTAAGCCATTTCTTCCACCCGTCTCTCCAAAAGAAAAAACAAACAAAATACGTTGAAAAGAAAATTTAATCTTGCAGGTAAAACACACAAAACTGTTGGATTTGGGAGTTCAGCAATTGAGAGTCAATGTAAACATTCAAAATGCCCCCCAAATCCAACATATACCAGCAATTATAATAAAATTGTAAATTCTTTACTATTTTCCGCATTTTTTTTTTTAAACTCTCAGTCTATACCTTCCTTCTAAGATTTCAGAGAAGCATTTAGGGCAGAGATATGGGAAAGGAAAATGCAGGAAAAAAGGCACAGAAAGCATACAAGATGTACGTGTAGGTGAAGGAGGTGAAACAATTAACTGTGCCTTGAAAGAAGACAAAATTGAGAGCTAAAATCAGAAGATATACCTACAGAACACAGAGTGCATCCTATAAGTAACAAACACGAACTATATAAATGTGGGCCATTTCTCCCTGTTCCACGTGGGGATTCAATTCCACACAGACCAGGATCCAATTTATTATTTTTCTTTATTGACAGAGTTGGGGGGTCTGCTGTTTCTCTTTGCCTAGAGTGGAAAAGCTTTGAAACACAGTGAAGGGAAACAAAAAAACAGCTTCATAATTTTTAAGCCTTAGTGTTATCAGCAGCACAGGTAATTGTCAGTTTTATTTACCTTTACACAGGAAAGCTTCACTGAAACCACAACTTACGATTTTCCATCTTCTCTCATCTTATTAAGACACTACTTAAAAGGATTAGTCTCTTTTCCAGCTTCTACCCCTCATTTTATTCCTACAGTAGTGTAGTCTTACTATGCAAGATCCTAAAAATCACTCAGTGAAGAGAGACTTTCTCTAGAAACTTAGGATGCTGATAAAAACACCACAGCTCCTGGGAAAAAGTCAGACTCTTTAGTCACTGAAGAGACATTTCCTGAGATGGAGAAACCAGTTTTAATAGAGGCTTACTGATCCATTGTACTGGACAGAGCCTCTTTCCAAAAGCATCTTTTCTCTAGAAGGCAAGTTACAGAAGAGAGGCTGCATAATTTCCCAGGCAAGATGTATAAGCAATACAGAGAACAAAAAGTGATAAGCTTTTTCTTCCCTGCAACAGAGTGAGCCGAATAAGTGATCATCCAGCTCCAGCATACAGCAGGAAAAGACCACAGTTTGGAACTGGTGAAAATCCAGAAAATCCAGACTCCACCAAGCAAGTGGCAAAAGTCTCAGGTTTATTTCTTTGTTAACAGTACAAAGGCTGGCAACTGACAGTGCAACCACAGCCAGAATAAAAGGCTTGTATAATAACTAATTTGATTTGAGATTAATCATAAATTCCTATCAGTATGACAAAAACAATGAAACTGAAAAGAGAAAGACAATGAAGCAGAGGTGATGCACACAGTGCATAATTGTCTTGCTGCTTCAGAGGGAGTTGGGAAGAACCATAATACAATTTGCATCAGTGTCCCAGTACATAAAAATGATGATTTTCCTGATCAATGCCATACTTTTTCATCTACAAGTGTTTTTCTCACGATATTCAGAGTGGGCTCTCAGAGATGGGTTTTTTTCCCTTACATTGCTAGCAGAGGTTAAAAATTAGCACATTACTGAACATTGTGATAATAGTAGAGCCTATTGCTAAGTCTTCTCTCAAGAATCCTTTACGCTGATGAGTTCTACCTTTTGGAAAAAGGATTTAATTCTCTCACTTTAAAATATCACATTCAATCACGAACACATGTATCAGCAAGGGGAATTGCAAAATATTGTTGGAATGATTGTATTTTAATAGCTTTTACACTTGATACAAATAGTATTACTCTTTTTTTCTTTTTAAAGGTTTGCAGGACCCCATTTTACATGCACCCACACGTGCTAATGGTAATACAACAGATTTTAATATAGTGTCTCGTGTTACCAGATGGCCCTTTGGTGATGTGTTTTATTAGTTTGTTTTGCCCAAGAAATATTTGGCCACAGAACCCCAGCATGTCATTGATTTTATTATATTGGTGAACTATCTCAGAGTCTGGTAATACAAACTGCTTAGGCAGTTATTAATTTACGGTTTTTTATTGCTGAAGAAACCTCTTTATTATTCCCCACTGCTAACACTATCTCTGCATCAATCCCAACTGATGGTTTTCAACACATATAATTTTTGCTATCAATTAATTTTCCTTGTTTCCCAGAGTGTTTCAGCACTCTGAGTGGATTCAGCATCCAGCTCAGCTCCCATTTCAGCTTGTGCCCTGGCTGTCCCTTCCTCCGGTCAGCACGGGTGGCAGAGTCCCTGGCAGCCACAGGGCTCTGGGACAGGTGCCAGCCTGGCTGTTCCTGCGCTCAGTGCTCCAGTGCCTCTCCAACTCTCTGTGAGCACAGGGCTTGTGCACACACTGCGTGCGGGAGGGGAGTGCTGGTGTGAGATCTCCTCGCTCCTCACAGAGGCACCCGCAGCTCCTCCAGCCCTTCTGTCAGCTGCCAAGAGCACAAAGCAAACCTCCCTGCTCTGAGCAAACAAACACCGTCCACCCAAAGCTAACAATGCAAATGTTTTGCACAAAGCCGAGTGTGATATATTTACTTCCAAATACAACTTACTCTAAACGCTTTCAACAGCTGAACCAAAATAATTATAGTGGCTAAAAAAAAAAAAAAAAAAAAAAAAAGAAAAAGAAGGCTACTTTTCAGCCATATGTAGGTCATCCAGTGTTGGAACTTAAAACTCTCAGATCCACAACACAGTTGATAGGAATGACTGGAGGAGAAGCAGCATGTAGAGCAGCCCATATGGGCAACATATGCTCCACCAGGAAACCACTAACTTTGTGACAGAAGCAGAATATTCAGGATAAGAGATGTTTATACATGGCTCCAAGAACAAGAGTGCAGTCTAAAGATGGCAGGCAATATATCTAACTATAAAATATCCCATTAGAGTCATCTGTGGGAAGAGTACACGCATGATCCCCTGCTACAATATTAAACAGCACCCGTGCTAAAATGCACTGGCACCTGATACAGCCACGGGTTTCTTGCATTAATTAAGTCTAGAGGCAATGCATTACAGGAATTTCTGTCCAAAAGACCACATACATTAAAAAAAGATAACCACTAAAAAAAAGCATGGCACATTTAAAAAACATCAGCAGATTAGCCAGAATTTGTGTATTGCCAAATACAATATTAAGGTTTATACAAGTCCTTTCCAAGAAGCCTAAAAAGCAGGAAACTTTTAGCTGTCAGCACAGAAAATGCTCAAAATCAGCAGCCAAGAAAAGATCTAGTAAGCTTCGGAAAACTGGCTGTTCAGGACAGAGGAGTTATATTAATCTTCTATTCTTCCCTTAAAAGATGATAAATCCTACTTGCATCACATTTAAATTTGCACAACCTTAAAACAGAAAAAAATTTTAAATCCAGTTTTCATGAATTCTTCAGGACCTTACAAAAAAAAGAAAGCAAGGTAACACTGTTAGTGTCTTTCCTAGTTCATATATAAACCAATTAATAAAGTGAAAGAAAAAAATGCTAGCAGGCAGAAAAATGTTTGTGTGAAGTACTGCAACAGCCAAAGTTGTTTGTCATCTCTAAGTAAAGACCCACTGGTGACTATTAAATCCAAATGTGAATCATAAATTTTGAGTCTGCCACCAGTTTTCATTTGATGTGCAGAAAGGTGTGCAGAAGTCGCCGCACTTCCTACGTGGGATAATCACTGTAAGTAACAGAGAGAAATTCTATTCAGAACTCAGCTTGAAGCCACATGTAAACCTACAACTTTCAGCTGTAAAACGGGTGACTAACAGCTGCATTTCACAAGATAATAACACACAAGATCTTTAACAGTTCTGAAAGTATCTAAAAACCCAAAAAGTACAGCTAAAGCGTTTGAATAAACTGCGTTGTTTTGAGCAGATAAAATAACATTTATTACATTTTCTGTATTCTGCTTTGTCTAGACATTCGAAGTTTTTCAAGGAAGCCTATGATTTTCTATGAGCAGAAATTAAAATTGAAGTTAGAATCTTTGGGGCAGAAGCTACTGTAAGGTAGCAATTTATTATTTCTTTCATATTTATTGATTTCTTGGACAGAAAGACTATGAACATGAAGAAACTCATGATCACCCAGTTAACAGATGATTCCCCAGAGACAGAGGACAGTGTGTAGTTAACTTCTCTTCTTACCCTTCTGTTTTGCTTGTCTCCTCTTTTTCCCCCTTACATCTCTTGTAAAACCACGTTTCATAGCAGAGTTCCTGTAGGGTATATTAATAACATGTTTTATAGAATGTATACTATTTTAATTATTCAGAGCTACATTCTTTGCCATTTAATCCATACACCTACAGACAAATTTTTGCTGTATGTGTCAAACTTATTTACTTTGCTCAGGTGACTCTACAAGTGCATGTAAGTGAATACAAGAGTCATTTCCCCCCTCCTTTGCTTATACTTACAAAATACACTTCAGGGGGTGACCACGTAGCTTGAATTCTAATCTAAGTGTTAACATCATGGAAAATCAAAGGAAATAGAGTAAAGGGAAACCCAGCAATTTGCTATCTGCTGTTCTGCTTAAACAGTACATTCTCTATGCATTCTGTATGTAGATATTCACAGTCCAACAGAGATTGCTCTCTCTTATAGACTACAGAAAAGGAAGGTCACTTATCCCATAAAACCCTTGTGTGCTAGCAGAAAAGATTCCTGGTTTGAACTTTAGGGGATGCAATGGATGCATTATGGAAGAAAAGTATATGGGATAATCAGCACAACACTATCAATTTCTTTTCCTTTCCTATCACGTATCTTAGTAGTAAGCAGTTATAAACCCTTAAAGGAAAGTACTACCTAATTATGTCTTTATCAGAATTTCTTTATATTCTAGTTGCACAAAAGATGAAAGTCATAATTTAAATGCAAATTAATGAAGATAAGCCAAATACTCCGAATTTTTTGAAAATCCACTTTCTAAAGAAAGAGAGCCACAAAAGAAGTTTAAGAAACATAGAACAATTAACTTTGTTTTCAAACAAACAGATCTCAATTCGGAATGATGTAGTAATTCATTCTCTGACAAGAACTTGGGATTTCAAGTAATCAGTTAATTACACAGCAACTTGTCTGGCAATAAAATCCCTTTCACAGAAATCTTAAAGCTCAAAGACACTTTCCAGTGACAATTTCCCTCCATAGATTCAGGAACATATGTTATGCCAAGACAAAGATTTCTGAGTTTAGAAAGTCCCTGAAAGAGATTTCAGGGATTCAAATAGACCTCCTACATCCTACAAATTTTCTAGGCTCAGCATTTTAATTTGAACTAGAAAGGAAGGAGAAAAAATATAAAATATTGATGATGTTGGACTGGACAAACGAAGGAACTCATTTAAATTCACAAGTAGAAAGCTTCTGACCTACTCAGGTAAAACAAATAAGGAAGTAATTAACACGAAAAGGAGAGAGTAAAAATTGTTTAAATTGGTGAGTTTAAATGTGTTTTAGTATTTTTTAGATTGCAGAAAGCTTTTGTATACTTTTACAAGCATTGTAGAAAAAAAATCACAACTGAGCAAATGCATTGGCAAAAACATTGTATAATGAGCTAGGAGCACAAGATTCATTACGAACAAGGCGCTATTTTTTTCAATAGATGCAGTCTAAGCTTCTACAACAAAAAGCCCAAAAGACTCTGGTCCTGTCAGCATTGGATAGTCACTAACTCCTTCTTCTTTGTACCCTCACATGAGAGGTCTTTGATTACATACAATATATAATATGTGTTTATGTTGACAGCTGAACCTTCAGCTTAGGTCCCTTCCAGACAGTGCAGACAAACAGGCATAGCATAATCTGCTCACCCTAATGCAAATACCTAGAGATGAGACTCTGCAGCCCTGGAATGCCTGCTGCACCTCTGCCAATCATGGAAAGTGACCTGCAGGACACAGCCACACATTTCCACTAGCCAGGCTCTGCTCGGTGCTGCTGAGCAATAGGGCAAGAAGCAAAGAGCAGAAGCTGATGCACAGGAAGTTCCACCTGAATATGAGGAAGAACTTCTTTACTGGGCAGTGACCATGCACTGGAAGAGGTTACCCAGAGAGGCTCTGGAGTCTCCCTCACGAGATACTCAAGAACCATCTGGACCCAACCCCGTGCAATGTGCAGGTATGACCCTGCCTGAGCAGGGAGGGTGGACCTGATGATCCAGTGTGGTCCCTTCCAGCCTCACCCATGCTGTGATTCTGTGGCTCTATGATGAATTCCACTTGTTCTGTCATATAGGGTCCAATTCCTTCACCTTTGCTATAACTACTAAAACTTAGAAATGAAAATGAAAACAAAATAAATCTGTTCTTTTAGAAGTAAATGTAATTTGCACATAAAAAAATCCCCCTGCTCATAAACTGTGAGAAATGTATTAAAAATTATTTTGCTTAAAGAGGCCACTAAAAATGGCCATACTGTAAATATCAAATAAAGTCTTACCCAAATTATAAAAAGCCCTTTCCCCATACACTAAAAAAAGTACCACTGAAATAAGTGCATTCAAAAAGGAATCTGTGATATCATTTCCATCAGTAATCAACAAAGGAAATATGACTCACCTCCTGATTTAGAAAGACAAACCTAATTTTAAAGGGTTTTTTTGGTTAAAATTCATCAACAATTTCAAATTAATGTCAAGTTGCACTACTGTATATAACCGGATGCTACTCAATTTTTAGCTGTAGGCTGCTAGTGTGTTTCTAACTACATTTCTTTGGCTTCCTGATTCTTTCTGAAGACAAGGTTTACCTTGTCTTAGAGAGTCTTCTCACAGATTATATTTTGATTTTTTTCGTATTTCAAGTGATCATCTACAGTAGAAAAGTTAAGGTGTCTTCTCCAGCAAGAGGAACAATCTAAACTCAGTTCATGCACCTACGCATTGCACTATCACAGTTAACACCCAGGAACTTCTGAGTAGTAGTAAGAGGTTACTAGAAGGGGTTAATGCTGGAAAGTGTTAAGTCTTGTGCTTCCACACCACATGAATTCTTAAGTCCCCTCTTTTAGACACTTATATATAGTGTCTAAAAGATTTTGGCATTTGTAGGATTTGTGGTTTTACTCTGCAAACCTAAAACATTAGGACTCAATAGTATGAAGTAAGTCACAACAATTCTTAGGATTTCTATTGTTTCAGAACAAGATCTCTCAGTTCTAAAAAGTGACCTATTATGAGACAATAAAATTGACTTTAGAGCAAAATTACATGTACTTCAGTATAGCATTTCCTTCAAGTGTATCAACAGTCTCAAAGTCAACTGGACAATTCAGGTAACAGTGTACAACACTGACTCCATTCCGCATCAGCATTTCAGCTTGATTTTAATCAAAGGAATTAAATTCCTCTTTTCTGCAGGAAAGGACAAGAAATAGGTGTAAATGTGAACAGAATTAGGCTCACATGCAAATATTTCTGTATGCTTGAATAACAAACTATTGGGTACACCTACCTGTCCTTCTCTGCTATTCTGAACAACAAAAAAGTGTCTTGAAACCCAGAAATACAGCCTAGTTGCCAATATAACCCATGACAGTGATGGGATGTTGGACTTCATGCTGCCTGCAACCCTCTGAAAGTAGCACAGAGGTTAGCTCTCCATCTTTCCCCAGTTCTCATACTTCTCAAGTGCTGAGCTCTCCTCGACCTGCTGCAGTCCAAACAGCCAGCCTTCTCCACAACAGCTTATCTATTAGTTCTCAATGCCAGCTCAAAACTAAACATTCCTTCAAGTGCATCAGGTGGGAGAGGAAATAACAGAAAAAGCAAGGATTTCTGCTGTGTAATAAAATGCAAAAGCTTTTGCAAAGAGGTTTGGTCCCCTGTTCTTCCTTCCCTGGCACATTAAAAGCTAGGAGGGATGAATGTCAATCTCTGATCTCCTATAGTGGTATAGGGTCACCTTTAGAGACAGGGTGCATCAACACAGCTCTTATTTCCTTCCTGGAACAGATCAAAGCCACAATGGACAGAAACCTATATTCATGTTTTCTTTGTCTCCTTCAAGTAATAGATGAAACCCGAGAGAGACAAAAAGAGAAAATAAGTAAGCCTCCCAAGACACTTCCAACTAAAACAGCTCTTTCATGTTCTAGCCTTAAAATTACATCCAGTTTGGGCATGAATACATGTGGCAAAAATACTGCTACAATAAAAAAAAACCCACCAATGCCACTGGTATGCAAAGGGAGCACAGGCTGCTCTGCACCTCTGAGGATCCACCCTCACACAGGGAGGCCAAGTTTGACCTGCATTCCCTCTTGCTTTTTAAAGACAAATTGCAGAGAATAGCAATAACCAGCATGAAGCAGTAACATTTAATACAAGGGGCTTTAAGTGACTCCCACATGGGCTTTTATTGCTAGAGAGAATAGAAATAACATATTTGTAAAGTTGACTGTTTTTTCCTCCTGCATTATTTAAACCAGTTGTTCTGCTTTAAATATAAAGGAGCAGCACCTCCAATGACAATGGACTGTGCAGCTCTTGATTCAAGACTACCCCTTCTCTGGCTGCTCTGGCAGATAAATAAAAGGAGCATAATAGCCAGTCCACCTAGACCTAATAAAAAAGGAACAAGAAGTTAATTACATCTTTTCCAATAAGAAAGGGGGATGGAAGATGGATTTAAATGTTACCAGAAGAAAGTAATCAAGATTATTATTCTACTAGAAAATATCCCAAATGCATAGAGAACAACAAACCCCACAAATAAATAAGCAATCACTGTGTTGTGCAAACACACAGTTCACTTCTAAATAAATCCTGCTCTTCCTATGCATGATTAAACATACTTAGATGCTTTGCTTGAGTAAGCCAGACTGACAGCACTCAATTGGCAACCACTTAATTGGATCACACAGCAAAAATGTCAAAGTTTTAGACTTGTATCTATGTGCCTGCAGCAATGCCCCCTTTCACCACAGCCCATTCCAGTGCCCAGAGGGGCATCCAGGCAATCCCCATGATGACCAGTACGAGGGGCTATCTTGGAAAAGCACCTGGAAATACCTCTGTAGACCTAGGGAGGATTTGAGAGCATGACAAAAGAATGTTCCCTGCGTCCAGAAAAGGTATTTTGCCATCTACATAACAACAACCTGTTTTAGACAAGTTATTGCTTGCATTGGGTGTCATTGCCCAGGCACTGACCATGAGGGGGTACAGGGGTGACCTCTGTGAAGGGAGGCCAGGGCTGCCCTTGGATGGACACAAAGAGCTCCAGAGAGCTCCAACCCACCCTCTGCAGGGCACAGCTGAGCCCCTCGGGCACAGCCCACCACCTCTGGGATAAGATACCTGACAATGGGCAAAACATTGCACAGCAGCGAGGAGGGAGGGAAAACGTGTGAGAACCAGCCCTGTGACACTCAGGTGAGGGAAGGAGAAGGGGAGGAGGTGCTTCAGGCAGAGAGTCCACGGTGGAGCAGGACTGCAGAGCCAGGGACTCTGAAGGGCTACAGAGCCAGGGAAGACCCATGCTGGAACAGGGGAAAAATGTAAGGAGGGAAAAGCAGCAGGGAGAAGCTGTCCTGCACTGATCGCAGCCCCCATCACCCTTCCCACTGTGCCACTGAGGGTGGGAGAAAGAGGTAGATAAGCTGGAAATGAAGGACTGATAATGAGCCTGGGAAAAAGACAAGGGGCAATAGCAGTGGAAAGCATTTTCATTTTGACCACTGTTTCTCACCATCCAACGCTTGTGATTGACCATAAATTAAATTAATTCTCCCCAAGTCAAGTCTGTTTTGCCTGTGATGGTAACTCTTAAATGATGTCCCTGTCTACCTCGACACACAAACTTTTCCATCTTATTTTATTCTCCTGTCCTATTAAGAAAGGAAAAGAGAGAGCAGCTGGTTGTATCTTTGGCAGCTGGCCAAGGTCAACCCCGCAGAGCTATAAAACTCTCATTTCTGTCTACTCAATCAAGTCTTCTGCAGCTGTGTACCCTGAAAAACCTTCAGAAGTGAAAACCTCCCTCTGCAGCCAAAACCACAAGGTGCTGGTCAGCCCTCTGACACAACTAACAAGCAAACATAAGTTACAACAGAAAACTACAAACAGCCACGCTGCCTTTGCCAGTGTCATCACACTGTGAACTTCCCCTCAAATCAATGAGACCACCCTACTCAGCTTAGGGTAGCACAGAATCACAGAATAGTTTGGGTTGGAAGTGACCTTAAAGATCATCTAGCTCCAATCCTCCTGCCATGGGCAGAGAACTTTCCACTAAACCAGGTTAGTGAAAGCCCCCTCTGACCTGGCCTTGAACACCTCCAGGGACAGGAAGTCCAAAACTTCTCTGGGCTATTTGTTCAAGTGCCTCATCAGCCTCACAGTGAAGAATTTCTTCCTAATGTCTAATGTAAATCTACCTTCCTTCAGCTTAACATCACTCCCTTTCATACTATCACTACACGCCCTTGTGAAAAGTCCCTCTCCAGCCTTCCTGTAAGCACCCTTTAGGTACTGGACACTAGATTTGCAAAGATGGCAAAACAGAAGATGATTTGATCAATGAAGAAAGAGAGTGAGAGGGTGGTGAATGGCTGGAAGATAAAATCTGGGGGAAACAAGAAACTAGAGCTGGGTCAGGTTGCACAACAAGGCTGGGACAGGACTTGGAGGTAGCTCAGGGAAATGGAAAAAATCCAGTGAAAGGAGACAAGACTGACAAGAGAGCTCCACTGTAGGAAGATTTTTGGCAGAAAAGAAAAATTAGTTGAGAAAATGTGCAAGAACTGAGTTGAAAAGCCCTCACAAGTCAATTTGGTGAAATAAGTAGGACTGCTGTCTGTGTGATGGCTGTCCTGTGGCATATCCTTCAAGATGTTCAGGAAAAGAAGCAAGGCTGTCCCAAATGGCTAAATGAAAGTCAAATCCCAACCTGTTCTTACTGGCAGTATATTCCTGCTTCCCAGCCACATGGGCAGTTAGGATGTGTTGCACACTGCTCTTATTACTGCCCTCTGATAAGGAGTGCCCAGGCAGCATGGCAGAGGGCTGCCTGGCAGGGGCAGAAGAAGGGGCCCAGCAGATGCTGGAGCAGCCCCAGAGCTTGGCAGCCTGGCTGGTGCTTCCCCATCATTGCCTTCTGCTGCCTGGCAGCTGTGGCTGGGGCACACAGTGCTCTGGGCATGGCACAGCATGGGGGGCACCAGCCATGCTTATCAGCAATGTCCTCTTCTTAGCTGCAACCCCTCCTTAAGCTTCTCTTCTGCTTTTTCACTGGCATTCAGGTCTGATATGAGTCTAGACTCTGAGATGTATTAATTTAGTTATTCCTCTGGCAAGCTTTCTACACCATCTGAAGTGCTTTAGACCACTGTACTACAAGAAGTAATTATTTTAAGACTACATCTCAACAATACTTTTGTTTATCCCTCTAAAACAGTTTCTTCTTTTCCATCCCCTAGCAAAGTGATAGCAAAGAGTTTGCAGAGCAGACTATTAGGCAACTCACAGAAAGCATCTCTACCCTTGAGAAACAAGCAGCTACATGGATAGAAGAGCTCGTACGAATTCTCAAGTGCCAGGTCTTAGAAGGACGTTACACTTGAACACAGATTTGCAGTAAACAAAAAGAGAAATCAATACAAATGCTACATTATGCCCACGGCATTCTTGTTCCCACTTTGTAACTGCATCTCGGCGCTGAAGTTTATATTCCAGCTAAACAGAAGCTAGCAAAAGGCTCCAAAGAACCTAAACAGGAAGAGCTATTAAACTTAGAGCCAGAATTGCTTTTCCTCGTAGTCAAGACAATTTAGAATAAAATACTAAACAAAACCAGTTTTTGCCCACAAAGATCTGTGAATAATGTTGGGGTTTTGTTTTGGTTTTTAAACAAAAAGCCATATGATGGCCTATGAATATGGTTTAAGACTACACAACCATTTTAAAACCATTTAAATAAATTTTTGAAAAAATACCAGTTACTAGGAAACACAATAGTAACCAAACGAAAAGTATGCTTAGTTCTGAGAATTTTCCTTTGCTAATCTTTCTAAAGTTGTCTTCTAAATCAAAACATTCAAGCAAAGGTGTCCATCACCATCAGGAAGGGAAAATCCAGACTGCCTCCCCTAGAACAAACTATTCCCCCACTCATCTGCCTATCCTCATGCCACGTGTTGACTCCTTGGCCTACTGAAAAATAATTATAAAAATTACAATCTTCAGATTACATGATCTCAATTATTTCATTAAAAACAGAAGTGAGGATGGGAGTTGCACTTCTGCAAAGCATATTATGAAACTTCTCTTGCAGCTGCATCCCATGGTCTCAGTTTCAAGAGAGCTGCTGTAAAGACAAGAAAGACACAAACCAGAAGTGCTCCCCACGTTCATCAGTAGGTCTTTTAAAAGTACTACTTTCAGGGAGAAGCAAACTACAGAAACAAAGGGGAGTGTGGAAATCTCTCAGTTTAGAAACAAACCTAGACATATAGGCCCAACAGCAGACTAGAAACAGTCAAAAATTGGCAAGTTTTCATATCACAATAGTCCACGCTCAAATTTACCTATTTTAATAAAATGGCTGGCTCCATGGCCATACCATGTTACATCCCTCTGGACAATTTGGTGGAGCTGGCATTTAACATTTGCACACTCTTAAAGACAGAAACCCATAGTGAAAGGGGACACAACACTATTTAGCTATTATTCACATCTGTGTAGATAAGAAAAACCATATAATTATATAAAAATTTTGATTCTGCACCAATTATTATTTAATTTCTTTATTTCTTCTTCTTAAAGGAAATGGCCAGAAGATTTTCTCACTCTGCCTGATGCTGGCAGATCTATTCATAATGAGGTATTTAAATTAAAATGTTAAAGTTTACCAGCCTGTTCTTTTTTTCTTTTTTCCTTATTCTTACTGCCTTATCATTCAGAGTGGTATGATTTCTCTCAAAGTGTACCACTTAAAAGGAACAATCTCAGAAATGTTTATTTCAAAGTGTTGCATAATGTCATTATTAGCATTTTATTTCAAATCATGACTCATGGAAATTCATTCTGAAAAGCTACAAAATAAAAGCACTAGGAAGCACGCAGCGAGAGACCAGGGCAATAATGAAAATGAGAATGGAAATCAATAGAGAAAAGAACTAGAGCAATGGGACCTGGACCATATCACAGACCATAATTCACTGGTGACTAACTTAGACTGAATGCTAACAACTGAATGCTGGCAGGAAAGCATTTGATCAAAACCTATCTGACAGAGCACAGAGCTCAAAAGGCAAATCAAGCAGGTCTCTCTAAAGCTACTCTAATTAGAGCTTAGCAGTGTGACCATTTTTTTTGTTCCCTTCTTAAAGATTAAAAAAAGAAAAAAAAGAAGAAAATAGTCTTAAAGCTATTCCTCTCCATAAATGCTTAGTTACAGCTTCACAATATAGTTGTAGCACATCTACTTGTGCAAAATCCCACTGAACCACAAAAGTTTCCCTACTCCAGTCCCCCGAAGGCCAGGATCTGAGCAGGGCACAGCACACGGGTGAAGGGGAAGAGGTTAAGTGACTCCAGGACAGAACACGTATCTAATAACATGATGGCAGGCCAGATAACATCAGATGTTTGAAGGAAACAATGAAAGGAAGTTGGCTAAAAGCCTCCCAGCCTTCCCTGATGACAACAACCTTGCTCAAAGTGGAAGAATTCCAGGACTAGAATGAAAGCTGTAATATTCAAAACCAAGGGATAATAAAGACACTTTCAACAGGGGCCACTACAGGTCTGCATTTACAGAGCAATCTCTCCAGGCAATGGGGAGTGCTACGAAGGAGCCCAGAAAACGAAAATGGGAAGTAATCTTGGCACCACAAATATAGGCAGCAAGGACAAAATCCCAGACAGGTAGGTTAATATGCTTCATTGTTCAGTGAGCATGCCCTGTTCATCTCCACCCTATGGACAAAAAAAAAAGTAACCAACTATTCTCCCTCTCCAGTGTGTGAGTTACAGTGACTCTCCTTCCATCATATTTAAATGTAGGGGAAGCTGAAGCTTTCGCCTCTGAACACCTTAGGACCCAGTTCAATCCAGTGAGAACCCAATGATTGCCCATAGTTTATGTTCAGGGTCCATTTTCTGTCCTCAGGTCTTTCACTTAAGTTTCTAAGCAAAAACACTGCCCTACCCTGGAAAACAACCCACCATTAAGTCCTTTGCAGGTGGTTTTACAAGTTTAGGAGATAGCTGGACTGTAGCTTCTGCTTATGAATGGAGCGATAGGCTGTAGCAAGAAAATGCAATATTTCCATGTCTTTTTAAACCTCTGGTGAGTTAACTCCAGTGTGGTACCCAGTCGACCCATCAGCACCTGAAGCGACACCAGAAGTTTACTCAAACTAGTAGGAGAAGAAAATCTATATTCTTCTTCCTCACAAGAACACTATATAATCTAGAGGTTGGCTTTTTTGTCCGGTGGATGTTTTTTATAATATCCACTTGCTTTAAAGGGACTTTTTCTAACATTAAGATTTAGCTTTGGAAAAAAGAAATTGGACTAACCCTGCCACATGCAATTATCAAGTACCTGCCTCTTGGATCATCAGGAGGGGCTGAGTGACAGATCTTTATATGCTCAGCACAGGCCTTTTTTCTTTAAGTCAAGAGTAAATTCTTATCTTTAATCCTTCAAAAGTTGCCTAAGAAAACTTCAGTATACACTGTGTTGGTAATTTATGTATCTAACCAAAAGGCAGCAGAACAGGATTCCTGATCTCAATCTCTCCCCCTGTCACGGAAAAAAATGGCACAGTGATTAGGTACATGCCAGAGGAACAGAGCTCACACTTCCTACATACCTATTCTATTGCATGGTCAGCTAGGGGGTGGTCTGATATTCTGGAGATACAATTTCCATTCCCAACTTCACCTAAACCTCAACTTTCAGTATTTCTATTATTTTCAACATTACTGTAAAGGAGCAATGCTTAGATACTCTTCCTGTTCTGTGCAGAGGGCACAATGATGGACTGAAGCATACAAAAATCAGAGCTTCCAGAGAGAGAGCTTGTCTTCCTCCAACTCCCAGCTCTCCACTCTTCTACCAAGACTACCAAGTTAATTTGACAGAATGCCTGTCTTCCCCTTTCTAAAGCTTTTCTTCCTTCTGATGCAAAGGACCAGACAACACAATCCTAAACCACAAGAAAAGACATATATGCCATTCCATAAAATCCAGTATAGTTAAGGAGTGCGAGAAGTGGAGAGTTGTGGTGAATGAGGTTTGCTTAACTTCGTGCAACTAAACCTTGCAGGAAAAAGAATCAGATATTCAAAGTGATTCACTTGGTCCCCAGCACAATCACCACTCCCAAGAAGCACAGAAATAATGACTGACCTTCAGAATAATTCACAGTATTACACAGTTCTTTGTAACAGCTTTTCCTAAAATTATAATTACTTGGAAGTGCTGAGTAGGAGTAAGACAGACAGGCCAAGGCTCCTTGCAACTTTCCAGTGCTGGGAGATGAATTACCACACACTACAGGCAGAATAAAAGATGAGGTAGGGCCATAAGTCACTCATTCTTCTACTCTATTCAACCACAAAGTTGTAATGTCAAAGGAAGGAAAGTTAGGAAGTTAGGAAGGATGCAAAAGTCTATGTCTTTTGTTGCACAGAAAACTCATACACATATATATATGTAAAAAGGTTTCAAAAAAAACCAACTGACTCAAGTAAGCTGGACAGTATTTCAGAAGGAAGGATTCACTCCAAATGCTGCAGTAGTTATACATGACTGCTACAAGCATTCAAGTCATATGCAAAAGTATAGTGAAAATTCACAAGTCTGGATACATTTTATAGAGAAATCAATATGTCCTCACTATTTAACCTTCTATGGTCAACAAAAAGCTTGACCTAATAGATGTTTTGTAAACTCTGTTCGGCAGTGTGCCAGATGTGGCCAGGGCAGAATGCCAGGAACAGCCTTTTCAGAAGCTTACTGGACAACCAGGAACTCAAGACTATTGATGGCAGTTGAGCTAAAAACAAATTAAAAGGAAGGCACACAGCAACACTGCAATTGAATTCATATGAATTGTGCCACTGTACACGTTCTGTTCTTTATCACCACAGCACTTAATTATTTTGAGAGCTCGCTGATAGGCATGGTTATTGAACACAAATCTGGCCTCAGCAGTTTTCATTTTGTCAGGAAGACCTTTTTAGCCTGGAAACTGAGAAGCGATAATTTATTCTCTGTGTCAAGGAATTAAGAGGAGTTAGTCAATTCGGTCATCTGAAGAGTTGAGAGACCTGAATAAGGCAGTGTGCAAATTCTTTAGAGGAGTCTGAAAGTTGTCCAGCACTGACCAAAAGAATCCTGCTTCCCAAAAGAGGGCAGCAGGTCTCTAAATTCAGAGGAGCATAAACTCCTCAGGACAAGCATATAAAAATAAAGTTTTAATCAGGGTAAGGGTAATGGAGCAATATTTGACCCAGAATGGGAAGGATTACAAAGTCACAGATTTACCAGAATCACTTAAAAGATGATAAAAATCAAGTAATCAGTTTTCTTTTTTATTCTGGGTTTCTGGCTGAAAGAACGCTGTAGATCTTATCTAGACAACAGCTAAGCAGCAGAGATACTGCCACAAAGGGGAGAAAGACTCCATAAAAACATGAGGGTAACTGTTAAAGGAGAAAAAAAAGGAAAGGTAGCTGCAAATTGACCACAAATACAGTATTTCCATGTTGTTATGACAGAGAGAACAGGAACATCACACTATAATATTCTGAATCTCTAGACTGATATTGACATTCAGGGTGGGGATGCACTAGCACACAGACTGGATAAAAAAAACTTACTGGATAAAAACATGTACTGGAAAATAGCCAGCACAGGAGCTTTGGTAACAGAAATGGGGTGAAATTCAGCATCCCAGACTTCAGGCCCAGACTCACAAGAACTTCCATGAGATTTCATTGTCTTTGGCTGCTCTTAGCTGAAGGCTCAGATACACTGCCTTAGCACACCCCAAGCACTGTGCTAATGTGACATGAGAACGAGGGTGCATTAATTCCAGCTGCAAAATATACAGATAAAAGGCAGTTGGGATAGTCAGAGAAGAAGAGAGACTGAAGGATGGTTCAGACCTTGGATTGTTTCATATAGCAGAATGAGACACATCCCCCTACTAAATCTTTCAGGAAGGAAAAGCTGTTATTACAGCAGAAGGGCAGAGCTGACAGAACAGGAAGTGGGTATAAACCAAACCTGGAAATGCATTCATCTAGGAAACAAAAGTCTCACAACTATTAGAGTAAGGGAAAACAGTGGGGATACCTACTAAGTGAAATTTCTGCTTACAAAAGAGACAAGCTGTCTTATTTTGGACAGGAGACTGACTCAACCCAGGAGGTCCCTTCCTATTTGCAGTACAAGTGTGCTACACAGTAACTTGTTTGTGTGTTGAACACATTCATCAGCTTTGCAACAATTTTGCAATATAATCCTTCCATCCCGCAGCAAATCCAAAATTTCATTCAGACATGATATTTGCCAGCATGCTTACTTGGTGTACCTGAGGCACAGCAGCTTTGTGAGCCTGCTTTATTACATGTTCTGTCAAAGGCACAAATACAGTAGCAGAGCTGTCAGGCAGCAGAAGTGTTACTCCCTGGTAACTATTTGGTGATTCAGAAAGAATCTCCTGAAATGGCAGGGGGATAAAATACCTGGTTTGGCACAATATATTGAGGGGAAATCTACAGCTGTCCTATTTGTGCCACCTTTCAGAAAAAGGCCTTATTTTAGTTTCCTAAGTTTTATGCACTCAGTTTGCAAATACACACATAAAACTGTTCAGAAGCTACTGCATCATACATAGTGTCCCTAACTCAGACCACCAACTCTGCTTCAAAACTGGATTCGTTTGGTCCATTCTGATCTTCCTCACTCTTCTCCATTGATTGCACAAATTTACTTACTTGCTATATAAATTAAATCAAACAAACAAACAAACATTATTTCAATGCTTTATTTAGGCTTAAAATTATCGGGTTTAAAATTAGCAAGCAACTTACAAGAACTTTGAGACAGTTTTCAATTTTGGTAGTACCTTAAATACTATTTTTCCCTTACTTATTCATATCAATGACTGTGGTGAGTACACAGTACCTGACACCTGCCTAACACACACAAATGCACATCCTGTCCAAGGATGGGTTCACTCCATTGACAAAACGACCAAGTTTCTCAAGGAATCCTTCAGCCATTCAGAAAGGAAAGGTTAGAGGCTACCTATCTTCTTCTGATGTTATTATGCAATTCTGTTCACTTTCCAGGCTCTCCAGCACTATAGATTGAAATGGATTTGCACCACTGACCATCTGTATTGCTCAGAGATTCAGCTCCTCACAGCTCTTGACTCAATCTCTCAGATGACATGTTACTCCAGCTATTACAGTCACTATGCACTACCCTCTTCATCTTACTAGCACTGAGGCAGTGTTAGTCTGATTACTCACATGAAGAAGCTGTTCCACCCTAACCACATCACTATTAAAAATAAAATGGACCAACTTCTTTTTTCCCCCCAAAAAGGGGCTTATGACAGCTATGTGGGCTGCTCTGCAGCCTCACCAAATTCAGACTGAGTAAAAGGTAAGCACTATCTGCACAGTGCAGGAAGGGAATTTTTTTACTGGTTTTTGTTAGCCATATCATGAGGATAGCTGTTTTCCTGTCGGAACTAATTATTTTTCCACTATAAGAAAAAACCCCACCAATTCAATCGAATTATGAAGATCATTTCATCCTTCACACTGAGAGCTCATATGCTTCCAGAGCAAATGTCTGCAGCCTAGGTATAAATCCATCCTAAATATAAAACCAAGAAAGAGATTTAAGTCTTATGCCTGTAAACTTAAAGAGCAGAGATAGAATACAAGAAATTCAGTGTACTCATTTCAACAGGGCACACTCCAGCTATCCCTAAGGAATCAGATAAATTCTAAAATCTCAGTATCAATAAAAAAATAAAATCTTTGCTATCAACACAAGTCATATGAACATTTTTGCTGCCTTATCACAAAGTTTAGGAGTTTTGTTTTACATGAAGTACCTATGACAGCCAAGGCAGAAATACAGATCTGCAGGTTTTGGGATGTTGGGTTTGTTGGTTTGGTTTGGGGGACTGGGATTGTGTGATACTTGTTCTTAAAGAAATTAAATGTCAATATACAACTTCTACTACAATAAATAGAACAAATAAAAAGACATTTCTGATAATGTAGTAGTATTAAGTAGCTTGCATTTCAGCATTTTATGCTTAATGCGTAACTTTAAAACCAATGAGATCATAACATGCAGTGGAGCACTCATTCTAATCCTGTTCTGTAGTACCTATAGCTTTTTTCACTGCCTCTCTCAAGCATACTCACACACATTCTCCCCCCTTTTATATAAATATATATATACACATATATATCTATATATAAACATATATCTATATATATATAAATTTACATACATATAGAGAGAGATACATCTATATGTATATATACATCTACATCTATATATGTATAAAAACCCCACACAAATGCACACTTTTCACATCCCATGGAGAATCTGGCAGAATCCAGCATGTAGGGAAGCGGGAATGCACCACCAGTCCAGTTGCAGGACTCTGCCTCTGCCATGGATGATGGTCATGGTCTCACTTCGAGCACACATGAGTTGATTGTTTTCCTTCTTCCAGGATGTGAACACATTCACAGTTCCACACACAACCTGATGGGACCAAGAAGATACTGATGAACTTATTGGACTCAGAACAACTAAAAGACACTACAAAAGACATGGTTATTTCAGTTCTGGTTCTGGTCCCTCTGCGAATGTGAATCCCACATAAAAAGGGGCTCACTACAATGACCACAGATTGTTTAGGGAGAATTAAATGTCACGCCTCTCTTAGAGGGACATCACACAGCAGTGGGTTGATCTCATAGCGTAATTCAAGACCCATGTCCCTCTTGGCTGCCTTCATGTGCTCCCCAGCAATTCAGGGTACCTGCAGCCTTTCACCTTGCCTGCCAGCAGAGACTTAGAACTAGTATAGGAAATTATGCCTAGGGTTTGATGCTTCCAAGCATTTATTTTTGTTTATCCCTAATCTAAATTTCAATATACGTGTCAATGTAATTGAGGATTAAGGCAATTAAAAACAGTTTAAGTTTATAAATTAAGGAGTGCCAATTATGCAGGAACACCCAAATGGATGCCTGGGCAAAACTTTACCCCTGATTAGCCACTTTACCCCTGATTAGCCCCTTGAAAGAACTGCTTAGGATAAAAAAACCTTATTAAGTGAGATTTATTTTTTGAGAAGATAAATCTTTAAATTTTCAGTTTTGATTCTGTCAGATGTAATCTCCATATTGCTGTTTTTCAAGAACATAGAAAAACCACAGTCCATTTGGTGGCCCATACACTTGACAGCCAACAGTTGCTACACATACACATGCTACTAATCAACACAGAGGATGCTACCCAAGGCCCTCTGCAAGCACCAAGGACCTCTCTCAGCTCTATGAGCAGCAGACTACTGCAAAGTTAACTATTAAAACAAAATACACTGTCAGCATATCTCATAAGCAGATCCTATTGAAGTCATACATTAAGAAAATAGTTGAAGAGAGCATTAGATATTGAAATGGAAATACTATTCCTATTTTACCTGTTGCTCTGCCCCTATTAGTCCCTGCCTCAGCACTAGAAAGCATAAGCACCGCAAACTTGCAAAGCAGTTCAGGTCTATCTGCAGGATTAGATTCAGTGGATGGCTCAGAGTGTCACAATATTTTTCAAGGGCACTTTATTTGCTCTCTGAAGATACTCTTGAAAGTGGTTTCTTAGTCATTAATTATTCATTCTATTTCTTATAATCAGTTCATTTAATTAGTATCCCAGGCAGCTTTGCTGAGGATCCCACACTTTCAGTAATTAGGGGCAGTTTGTTGCCCCTAATTAACTTCAGACATAGCAAGACTCTTACTACTTTATTTCAGCTGTTTTCATGTTTGCATTGCATATGCTGTCCTGCTTTAATGGCTCAGAAAGAAGACTGCCCTGTTGTGCAATTTATCTCATTTAGGTTCCATCTCTCTTCCTTGACTCTGTGTTAGTTGCTGTATATTAAATCTCTCTGACTCTCTGAAGTCACGTCTACACTGGCAAGCAGTGTGACAACAGAAAAGTGTCTGCTACTGGTGGTGCAAAAGCATCTGTACTGTGAAACAGAACCCTGCCAGCCCGTACAGTCTCTTTCCCTTTTCTGCTGCTCTGCATAATTAAGTGCACTTGCAACAGACACAGCTTGTAATACAGCAAGAGGGTCATGCATGGAGGCTTTAACCAGTTTACTGATTTTATCACACCTCCATGACCTCTTGAAGGCCATTCCAGACTGATTTCTGACTAACAATTGTAGTTAGCAATTAATCCATTAGTTTAAATATCCAGAACACATAAACCAGCTAGAGGTTTAGTAATAATCTGAATAATTTTATTGTTATTTTAAATAAATAATACTTCTCATTCTTACATGGTGTTTTTCATCTACAGACAGCAAGGTGTATTAAAGCAGCAGAAAGACTGTTGTAATCCATTTGCTCCAAATGAAGCTTGAGGAAGAGTCAAGCAAAGACAACAGCAGCACTGTTCACAGCATACCGCTGTCCTTCCCTGTGATTCAGAAAGTAAAGAGGTTTTAAAAATTCCCCACCCCAGCCTGTGGGTGGTGAGGGCAAAGAGGAGACACACAAACCTTCATCTGACTCTTACAGAAGTCTGTAAAGTACATCCTACACACATGGTGTCTGTGTAGAGAGAGAGCCACACACAAAAAGACTCACCTAGTCTGATACCAGTAGGTGACTGATCCACAGAACAAACAGATTATCTTTACATTACACCGCTAAGAATGACATTTCCTTTTCAACAACACCTGAGCAAAATACATTGATACATGCACAAGCTGCTGGATCTCATAATTTTCATCTTACTTTTGTAGGATATTTGCTTTTTTATATTCCAGGTAGTAAAACAGAAGTTTTATATTCACAAAACATAGCTAGTCATTTTATAACTATTATCACAGAAAAAGTCCTGGGAACATTAAGCAAGGGCACCAAAAAACCTGGATGGCAGAAAAAGACAACTTCAAAAGCTGGCCTTAATCTCAAGATTTTTTAAGTACATTAACTTGGGAGACAAAGTATGCTGAAAAGAGCCCAAACTCATAGGAACAAGAATGTCACAACTTGTATCACAGCGTATTTAAGCTAAAATACATCTTGCCACTTCATAACCATGTACTAGTATGCTCAGAACTCCTATTGTGCGTAGCACATGTGAATCAAACTGCATTTGGAGTTAAGTCACCACAAGCTAAATCTAAGTGTCCATTCAGGCAAACACTCCAACAACTATCTGAAGATTACTAGAAAAAAATATTTCTAATGGAGTTTGTTAACTTCCATTTCCAATACCACTATTTACTCTCAAATCCCACTGGTAGGAAACTGAAAAATCCTCTGCCTTTTAATGACAGTGTAGGAAGGAAGAGAGAATGAAAGGGGAACTGATTTCTAAGATATTTATCATCAGATCTATACCAACCAACCTCTTATTTATCTTTATTTCTTTTCTTTGTTTATGCTCCATCCATTAGGAGATCAAAATAAAAAAAAAAATGGTCAACATTAATATTTTAGCAATAATATGTATTTGATGTATTAAACAGTTGGAAGGGAGAAACATTTGTAGAACACTTCTGAATAAGAAATAACCTAGCTACAAGGCCTCAGAACATATAATTTAGAAAGAAATGAAGGAATTTATGAGCAATAGGCACAAATGGGATGTTTCCCAGCAAAAGCCAGCAAGATAAACATTCGGCATAGACTGCCTGAAGGAGAATTCTTCTTTAAAAAGAAAACTGATGAATTCACCATTAGAAAAACCTTAAACACATAAAACAACTCCAACTTTCTGCAGAAAGAAACCTCCATCTCCCCCAGTGCACTATATACTTCTACTCAGATTTTCATGAAGTCTAACTTCTGCATACCACATTTCTCACTAGCTCTTTGCCCTTGCTATTCTGTATTACACTGACATGGTTATTGAGAGTATACCAATATCTTTCTTGCAAACTCTTATCCCCAAGATATTCCACCTTCATTTCTGTTTAAACCTGAAAGGCATAACTCTCATGACCAATGGATTTCTCTGCTACAAATTCATTTCTCTTTAACTTTGTCATTGTTCTTGCTGAACAGCTCCTCTACTCCAAAATTAATTCAGTTCCACCTTCAACTCATGAAACTCTCCATCACTCATTTCTATTTCTCCTCTAATCTTTGTAGATGTACACCATCTCTTCAGAGGTTTCTCTATCCAAGTTTTGTCCTTTCTTCTACATCCTTGTCTGTGGCCCAAACGAGTCTACTCAAAGTACTATCCTAAGAATTCTTTTTCTATCTATACTATCACTCAGAGTATCCCTCCAGCACTTTCATTACACAGAAGCTGCAAGCCTCTATTTCTAAAACCCTACAGACAAGACAATTGAAGATAAATGAATAATTAATGGTTGAGAGAAAAATGGAAACAGAGTTGCAGAAAAATTCTTGTATAATCACCTTCTCTTTTTCTGATTTTTCTTCACCAGGTCACATATTTAAAGACGTACTCACTGTAGCTCTGTTCATTCTTCACAATGCTGTTAATTAATGCTTCTCCCCTTCCTGACAGGAAAAACATTCAAGAACATTCTTGAACTCATGCATATAAGTAAACACACTCAAAGAGAAGCATATATTTTATCTCCTCACTGCAAAATAAATAAGAACAAGAAATAAATTCTATTGAGCAAGTACCATCAACTTCTAGGGAATTTTAGATACAAAATGAAAAGCCTTCAATGCTTATGGCTGAGAAAATAACCTTCAAAATACAAGCTTAAGCTGATGCAGCCTGGTACCGACATGCAAACATTCCATCTCTCCTGCTGCTCAGAGTTTCCCACACACAGCAACAAATTGAAAACTGCCTTTTCACAGCTGCTGTTCTGAAACCTGGGGGAATCAGCTGCAATGCACAAGAACTGGGCTGCTTTCAGTTGAGTGCCAGCACTTCTAGGCAGAAATGGGCACTGGAGACAAGCACTCAGCAAATGAACAGGACTTCAGCAGATGCTGTTCCTCTCCCTGCCTCCTGTCCTGAACTACCACAGCCAGAAGTCACGGAGAAGTCTGAGTGTGAGACCTGTGCATGCCACTGCCATCAGCTGGCAGCAAGAGGAGTAACTTGGAAAGAAATACAGGAGGCACGTTTGCAGCTACTGTGCCAAAAAAACCCAACATGAAAACTGACTTCAAGATTAAATGTTTAAACACCTTAGAGACTGGCACCTGACTCAGACAGAGTAACATTAGCTGGGGCTCAGTACAACTAAATATAGAACCAGAGTGAAGGCACAAACACCCCAAAGCACATCCCTCAAGGAGCAGAGGCGAGGAGGCGAGCCAAGCACTTTCCTAGCAGACAACACATCATCCCATCTTCCTCTAAGGATACCTCTTGGGTCGATAAAGCAAACCTTGTCCCTGAGCTACGAGCTTTCCACTTGTAGCAGGAGAAGCAGCAGGAGACAGGGATATGTTAAGCTAGCGAAGTAGGAGACATCTACACACAAAAAAGAAACAAGGATAACAGGGGAGCAGAACACAAATACAGCGGTACATTAAAAAAGCAAACCAATACATACCAAAAACTTCAGGATGATATTCACCAGTATGAAAAAGAAATGGTACAAAGCCAGAAAGAGAAAAACCAACTCTACTAACCAGAAAGGAAGTGGAAAGGCAATTCATTAGTAGTGTCCCCAAACACAAACTGGTGACAACAGGTTTTCACGGAGAAGCAAGGGTCAAAAATTGAAAATTTGCTTTTACAGAAATATATTGTTCAATGAATACTTAACTAGCAACCAAAAAGTATTTTCTGTTCTGGCAATACTGTACAGTTAAAGACAGTCCGTGGTAATTGATATTTTGATATATTGCCCCTCATGCAGGTGTGGTTCAGAGGGGAAAAAAGTATTTTCCCCACCTTTGTTATGCCACAGCATCAATGAGCTTATTTCACCAATGATGTCAGAGAAAGTATTAAAGACAAGATGAGCTGATTTGGTATTTCTGCTTCTCAGTCACCAGTTACAGTAGTTCAGACACACAAAATACAACGTGAAAATAACAACTGCAAAGGGTTAGAAATGCAAGGCAGCCCAGCCAGACAATTCCCCTGTACAGTCCCTGCAGAGATGGTGGCAATCAACTGATTCTTCAAACTTTCCTCCTGTCAGCTCCCCTGTAGAAAAAACTAATAATTAGTCTTCCACAGGCACTTTAAATGGGGTATTTGCCAACAGAGTTAACATATTTGGCAAACTGTGTGGGTGACAGAAAAAAAGAAACAACCTGAGGTCATGCATTCAGAAAAAAAATAAAAATTGCCCCATCAAATAATGATAACTAAAAATAATCAAACTTCAAAGGCAAGTATAGGTCAAATATGCAGTGAAAACAAAAGAAGCAGGAAAAAGAAGAGACTGATGAATTTTTCATCACAGTAGGCCAGGTTTGCAGACTGTCCACACATGTCCACTTCATTACACAGGTGTTTACCAATACCTGGCTTTACCAGCACATTGCCAGCTTCTGGTCAAGCCACCCCAATCAATGCTGAGCTGACAGGCCAGAAGAAGAATTTAAGATTAAAACAAAACTCTGATGGGTTGTCATTTCTGAAGCGGCACTGGTTACTAGAAGGCTTTGCTTCTGTCATCACCCTTCAGTATTTCCTTAGCCATGGTTGATTCAATTGTCCATGGTGAGCAACTTTCCTATGGCAGGCAAAACCAGCTTCTTTCCCAAACAGCCGGTTCCAACAGGAGTAAAAAGATCTCTTTGTGAATTATCTTGTCTCAACATGTACAGAGCTCTGTAGGCCACCATATTATACACTTTGACAGAATTTACCAGAACTCTCTATACTCACTTGGCTAAAAATAAAAACTATAAACATCTTAGAGAATCATGACAAGGTGTTATGGGCAAAAATAAGGCAATAATTTGATTTAAAATGACTTTCTGAAACATCACAAAAAGAATTGAAATTTGTAAAGGAAACAATGGAGGTAGAATTGGAAGACATATTCCTAGAAAGCTCTTTAACAGAATTTTGACCAGATGACCAAGTTTTATAGCTGTGCTCTTTCTCTGAAATGTGCCTTGAGTTTCTGAAAACAATGGCTTTGGATGTACTCTCCTTGCTACCTTAGCAGTGCAGAAAGCAACATCTTATGAAGCAGGTTCAGAGGCCAAGAGACAATTTTTCTTTCCCAAAACATGCTTAGCCAATAAATGAGTAGATACACGTCACCAGCTCAAAAGTAAGGAAATACAGAACTTGAGACAGGAGAAATAAAAACATTGAGAATAAAAGTGCAATCCAGAAAATGAAGTCTATCCCCATAACTAGTGTTCTCCTGTCAAGTGTTATTTACTGGACACATATCATTATAAACCTCTCCTTTAGCGGTAAAGGCCAAGAAAGAGGCCAAGAACGAATGCACAAAATTCAGATTAAAATAAATTATTGATTATTACTGCTCCTACTTTCGAGAGTTAGCTAGAAGTCAATGGTTTTGATCTACTCATGATTTAGTAGCTCGATGGAAGGATTAGAAGGAAAATAGGTCATCAAGAATTCAGGAAGTAATCTCCTTCAGTTATGAATTCTACATGGCCAGATCAATTACTTCTAATACCTATCACCTATGAAAGCAAGATTTGAACTACCAGCTTTGATGTACCAAGCCTTTCATGCATTACAAAATCTTGTTTAGCCTATGAGAGCTACTTCTCCCTTAGTCTTAGATTTCTGTGATTACTTGATCACCAGAGTAAATTTTTTAATGTTGAGAAATAAAAACACAGGAAGAATACCTTTTTTTTTTTTTTGCTAGTTAATTGTAGCACTTTGCTGTCCCTTCCTTCCCCCAGGAACTTTAATTCTGTTTCATCTCCCAGACATAGAACCTGCCTTTTGCACATACTCCCTGACTAAAACTGGGTAGGTACATACAAGTGTATAACTGATCAGTATAAACAGCAGTGACCAGGGTCATCATCTAATCACTGACTCAGTATATGTTCACATACACCACTTTCCCTTGATGGAAGACAGCCACAAGTGAATTTCTTTCCCCACCTAAATCTCATTCTACAGACAAATTCAATCTGTTGGTTTGAGATTTGGTTTGGCTGGGGAAGGAGCACAGAAGAAAGAGGAATGGCATTAGTTAACTCCTGTCTTCTCTTTTGTTGGGCTAGAAACAAGGAGGAGCGAAGAGGCAGAATACAAAAATGGTGGAATATGTTCAAGAGGATTCATAAAACAGTGCTAACTACAAAAAGTGACAGTCTCTTTAAACCAGACAGACAAACTTTGCTTTATAAAAGAACAACACATAATGCATTGTTCTATTCTCTACATCACTATTTCTCTACAAGCTGGAAAATACATGCCTAAATGTTCACAAATATCTATTGAAAATACATTACTAAATACATACTAGCTCTACTCCGTAAAGCTAACTTCCATCTTCATGAGGATCTGCTACCCCACCTCGAAAAATAACACCATGCTTCAGTTCCACACCTCTGATATTTGATTAATTCCCCTTCTCTATCAAAAATCTACCAGCAACCAAAGGTAGGATGTAATAGTAGGTCATCAAGTAATTCTGAACAGTTAAAAAAGTTAAAAAATATCATATATCCTACAGATAAAAAAAACCAACCAAACAAAAGCAGTCATATTATAAAAGTATGTGATTCAGCAAACCCTGGGCTAAATTACATTCAATTTGTCATTAAATTTGTCATTAAAAGCAAGTTAGAGGAATTGACGGACTCTGGTGAATTATGCTAGTTTTTTTTTTTTTTTAAAGTTAGTTTTTCTTTTTCACTTAATCTTATCTATCACAATACAGCAGCACTAATTTTACTTAATGAGAAGAAAGAAGGAAGAAGAAAGGACAACAGAGGAGTGAAACACTGCCTGCATTTAAAATTCTTTAATTAGTATAACATAGTCCATTAAGTATGGTGGTTTCAAGATACCATATAGTACATTTTAATCTGATATTAAAGCAATAACATAAGAAGCCAGCCATATTGCAACCCATTTCCTTACTGATATTACAATGCAGTTGTATTTGATATATATATTTGATATATAAATTCCATTTCATTCCCTTACTAGATAATATGTTCCACATTAAAAAGGAAGCAAACTGCATTCCTCAGTATTTTCTCAGCAATATGCCAAATGAACTGGCAGAAAGAACAAATTACTCCTGCTCTTAAGCAGGGTGGATACTATTCTTAGGTTATCTTAAAGACTGCTGGTGGAAAAGCATTACAAGGAGTGCACAAGGGAAAACAGGCAGGGGGCTGAAACCACAGAGCATCACAGGTTCTGGTTCAAAACTATGCCTTGGATTACTGATGATAGCCAGGGCATGCATTAGCTAACAGCTCCAGTTAAATAACACAGGTAAGGAACCTCAGTACAGCTGCAATGAACAGCCAGCCACATCATACAAGTCAGAACTGAAGTAAAACGGCAAGAGATCAAGGAACAGCCCATATCTGTATCCTGTCTCGGCAGAGAGAAAATTAATTCAGGAAATGAGACAGACTTTTATCCAATAGAATATGAGTCACAGAATCACAGCATAGGTAAGGTTGGAAGGGGCAACAGGGAGTCATCTGGTTCACCTTCCCTGCTCAAGAAGGGTCAGCCCAGAGCACACGGCATAGGATTGTGTCCAGATGGTTCTTGAATATCTCCAGTGAGGGAGACTCCACAACCTCTTTGTGCAATCTGTTTCTGTGCAGTCACCTGTACAGTAAAAAAGTTCTTCCTCATACTTTAGTAAAGAAGTTCTTTCTCATAGTCAGGTGGAACTTCCTGTGCATCAGTTTCTGCCTGTTGTTTCTTCTCTTACTACTTTGCACCACTAAGAAGAGCATCCTCTTGACACCCTCCATTCAGATACTTATATATATCGATAAAGTCCCTCTCAGTCATGTCTTCTCCAGACCAGCTATCACACTTCCAAAAGTGTCTGTCTTCCTTCAGGACACAGTGTAAGCGAGGTGGTTGTGCTCTCATTCCCAAAGCTGCCATGGAGCCACCGTGCAGCACAGAGTACAGCAATTAAAAAATACAAGAGGGCTCCTTCAATCAAGCTCTCAGTAATCCCAAACTATCAAAGCAGGCTTTCTGAACTCTCAAAACCCAGGACAAGTTCTATTACCCTACATTCAGCAATTTACTGGGTAATATACACAAAATTGTCAAATAAGAGGAAGGATGTTTACGTGCATTTCATTACTTCTAGACAGAAGTGCAACTCCTAGAAAGAATTCTTTTTTGTGTCATGTCCTATTTAAAAACATCTCCTGACTAGGAAAAGACAAGTTATCCTTGTTCTGCAGCTAAATTCCTAAATATGACAAAAGTCTCTTTGTACATACAGTAATTAATGCAAAATCCAGAGTTCACTTAAAAATAATAATTAGCAAGAGTAATATTTAATTTTAGGTATCAAGTCAATTTTGTCAATCAGTCTGTTCATTGCTCATATGTTAAATCCACAAGTTTTATTTCTGCATTTGCTGCACATCAGTAATCTCTTTTCATACATTTTATTAATAAAAATAATTAATACAGTAGTTATTTTTAAAACAGTTCCTATACTTAGTGACTTAGACCAATGAGAACTTCTAAATGCTCTGTATCTTCTGCAATTGATGGCCACAAACTGCAACTTGGAAGCTGATCAGGAAAATTTAATCAAGAGTGCAATGCAGCGCTAGAGTAGGTCACACAGACAGGTTGTAGGATCTCACCTCAGGAGAAATCTGAGCCTGCTGCTGGAACCTAGATTGGTATCAGTACATCAACAGTACATCAAGCCTGCTTTGGCTTTGTCCAGTGTGAAGTCACACTCAGAATGCCTCCAGATGACTCTTCAAGATACCATTTCTATGATGATTCTATGCTGGGGTAGGGAATTTCCAATGGGGTAAAAATTTTCATTTCAGATTTTCTTTGGCTTTCTGCTCATAAGATGTCTCTACTCAGGCTCCAGAGTTTAAGTACTTAACACTTCACAAAAAGAAAACAGTCTTCCAGAAACAATCTTTTTATAACTGCCATGTTGCCACATCAACTTGTCTGAAAATTCACTAAACACAATTACCTACAGCAGGCATACTTCAGACTCCCCAGAACATTTAGTATTGGATTTTACAAACCCTTAGACATATGAAGTATCAATATCACAAAAACCAAGTGGAACTGAGGGTTTTTTTGTGTCCTATCACTATCCTTCTGGAACATGACATAGAATGCGGGTTTTTGTTTGTTTCTTTTGTTTTGATTTAGATTAGTTTGTTTACAGAACTGAAAGTTTTAAAAAAATACTATTTTTTAGACCAAACATTTCAAGAACTGAGCTTTTAAGTAGTTATCTGGAAATACAGTGCCTTGATCCAAAACTTTAAGTATTCTACCTATTCAATTGCTGAAAAGTAAGAGAGAACAAGCATAGATATCTACCACACACCTGCCAGCTCTCAGAAGCTTGTCTTTGATGTACAAGACACAGAGAATAACTTTGGTCAACCTTCATTAGAAGGTCATTCTCACCACAAACATGCGTGTTGTTTCTATGTGCAGAGAGCGCACTTAATTAATGAAACTAAACAGTTCTGTCGTTCACCTTTACGGCTTAATGTGCTCGGGTTGGGCACAGACGGTCAGAACGCGACTCGCAGGAGGCACCTCTGGAAGGCTTAATTCCATCCATCAGGCAGCGCAGAGAAGCAGGAACAGATCCTCCGCCGCAGAACGGCCCCAGCGCCCCCGCGCCCTGCGCTCCTGCGCCCTTCGCACGGCGACTTCGAGCGCAGCTCTAAAAACTTAAACGACTTCACCCCCGGTGAGTGACGGATTTCTAGATAAAGGGCGTGTTTCGGACAAGGCGCGCCGACACCCAGCCCTGCAGCAGCCGCTCCGGCAGCGCCCGTGNAACACGTAGAGCTGCAGCCGGAGCCGCTTCTCCCGCTCCTCTCGCTGCAGGCGCTCCTGCTCGTCCCGGCCCTCGCTCAGCACCGAGGGGCTGGGGCTGGCTGCCCGCGCCCCCCCGGCCTCCCTGCCCCGCGAGTCCCGGGGCGCGGGCGGCAGCGAGCGCGGCGAACCGCCGCCCGCCGCCACCAGCACGTCCCGCCGCTCCTCTTCCAGCCGCTCATCGGACTCCTCCTCGCTGGCGGA